>OZ037776.1:54346615-54376615 GCA_964035525.1 Porites cylindrica
TTTGGTCACGTGGCATGTCACTTGACCACAATTATAAACGTTAAAGCACGAGAAAACAGTGATCTTGGTGATTTAAGCATTTTGGATTGTTTCGTTATCTCGGAATATTCAACAATATTTACCTAATCTAGCGAGCGGATAATGTGTTAACTAGGTGTTTTACCCCCTTTTTCTTTTTAAATAACGATCGTTTAAAAGTCGACAAAATCCTAGGGTTGACTTTTTTTGAGGTAAGAAAAGACTTCGAATGATTCAAAACGGCGTTTTTCCATTTACTGTAGCCGAATTTTCTACTCGAGGGATTGTTTACAAATTTACTCCTGTTTATTCGCGTAGAAGATACCGTTTCCGGAACTCAGCTTTTCCTAACGAGAAAAATTTGGCCCAAAAATCAAAGTTTATTTATTACAAACAAAAATGAAAGCAAATGTTTACAGAAATTCTATGTTTCAACCTAGTACTAAGTACAAAGAATGCTAAAGGAAAACGACGCCTTACCTAGAGCAACCGAACCGCCATGTCTGCATCTCATGCGAAGAACGACACAAAAAGCCTTGTTGGCTTCTGCGCTATAAAATTGGCGAGTAAACAGAAAGTAACAAAGTTCTAGTTTTCTTCTCAGGTAAGGAAACAATTTAAACTTTTTTTAACGGTTCCGTCTAGGCCATACGCTGTTGTCTGTGAAGTGATAAACTTCTGAACTGTTATGTTTGAAAATTCTGACTTTCGTATGATTTGATCCGTCAAATCAAATCCTACTTTAATGGTTTCCTCTCTGATTTTTTTGAGGTCACTTCGTGTCTATATACCAGCCCACACTAAAACAATTATTCTTTTCAATCTCGGTCAATAGTGGTTTTACGACTATTTACCCAGCCGTTTTGCGGCTTGGTAAATAAATTCAACCACTATTCACCTGGATGTCAAAGAATAATTGTTAACTATAAACGTGTTTCGATACAGTTTTTTGGAGACCTCACCGATATTTTTCATTCGCCCTAACGATGATTTTATCCTTCTCTGATCGCTATGAAATTTTCACCATTCACTGACACTACTTAAGATCAATTTGAATTATTTGGAACTTTTTTATTAAACAATTTATCACGACTATTGAAAATATAAGGTTTGAAAAATATTTACGTTTATTTTGAATTCAAACATACAAAATTTGTTAATTCTCACGGAACGTATTTGCTAAACACCACGCTTTAAGTTCCTGGTGTAGGATTTTCAGTAGCAGGTCTAGAACGCGCGAAATTCGGCTTTTATCGATTTCAAATTTTTTTGTCTATTGTGGTCATAGTGATATCGCTTTTTACTTAAAGCTACATTTTGGCAAACTTCAATCCAATCAACCAGTCAGTGGTGAAAAAGCTTGAAAATTTCACAGTGATTGGACGAGGATAAAATTACCTTTAAGGCGAATGAAAAATATTAGTCTCCGAAAGCCTGTATCGAAACACCTTAAGTAACATTATTTTCAGGAAAGCACGCGTCTAGTTATAGAGATTTGCGGAATGCAAAACACAACTGAAATAGACAATTATAGCACACTGAGTGAACGAGTGGTCCCAATTTTGATGATTAAACAAAAGTGGATGCTCTCGCAGGCCCGTAGCAGGGGGAGGGGCAGGGGGGGCTCGAGCCCCCCCAGAAATTTTCAGACTTGAATTAAATTCTGCTACAAAAGTGGAATTTTTCTACTAAAATGGACAACTGTCAATGGAAGCTAAAGTTTCAAAGTATTGTCGATCATGGTAAGATTATGCACTGTTGTTCTTCTGTGCAATTTGGAATTGTGTAAATGAACGAAATCGTATTTTTGCTCTTTCAAAAACAACCAATAGCTTTAAAATATCTGCTTATTAAGCATCAAAATATCCAGAAGCAAAATGGATCGAAATGCACCAATGACAATCCCACCTGAACCACCTCATGATGTTGCATGTTCACAAGGAAGGAACAGATGTTCTGACCCTTGTAGACGTAGCTAATGACTTCGTTTGGGAAAAAGAAAACCAAAAGCAATTGTTTGGCAAATCTTCCGCGAACGATATCCCAAACAAGTTCTCTCTTTCGTCAAAGTCAACACAAACGGAAAATTAGAGACAAGAACAAAAGGCATTGTAGACAAAATAAATGTAGTGATCTCACATGCACCAAGAAGTATGCTTTAACCGAGGGACCGAAGCGGGAGGGGGAGTTAATGTGGGCCACTCGCTCAGCCCCCCCAGTCATTTTATGCTTGCTACGGGCCTGTCTCGAGAACGTAATTTATATTGAAATGAATCTCAAAAGGGAACCACCTGTCTAGTAATCAGCAAGATTGGTAACTGTCAACAGAGTATTCAATAAATTTGTTTACTCGCCGGATTATTGATGTCTGTTAATTTCACCTCTTCATGAAGTATTTATGGTAAAACAAAGTTGCAGCTGCCTGTAGCTTTCATTTCAGTTGAATGTATCAGAGATGGCGGCGTTATTTACTTGTACCTTATTTCTGGTTTCAAGTCTGCCTAAAGCGTCCCCTGTTGTGGTTGAACAGAAAAGCGCTGTCAGCCGTCAATACAAAGAATTTCTCTCTTATGCCAAGTTCATACAGCATTCAAACCATTCCTTAGGAGCTGTAGAAAAAATTGCTTCCTTTTTAGTCGAGAAACAGTCGGAGTGTCCTTTTAGCTGTGTCAATGAACCAAGGTGTTATTCATGCAACACAGCCTCAGATCCAGACTTAGCAGGCTCTTATTTGTGTGAACTATTGGCCACTGACAAATACAGAGCTAAAACAAAGTTCCAACCTAATTCTTCATTTCATCATTACAGCCTTGGGGTAAGTGTAGTTGCAACTACTCTGTTCAATTCTTTCTTTCTTGTATTTGTAAATTTTAGCTACAAGAGAGCTCCTTCGTCGGACTCAAACTAGCAGAGGTGAAGCATATTTATTTAGTTTTTGAAACTGACTATTCAGTTCTGGTACTGCCAGCAAGCGTCCAATCGGTTCTCTCTTTTATATTTACTTTTCCTGATAAATAAAACATCAACTTAATTATAAAACGGCAGATTTTAGTCAAAGGCCTTGATCTAGTTTCTGTTTTTGTATTTTGGCAGTCAAAGGGACATAGTGCGATGCCCCAAAGGCCTATGTGTAGTTGTGGGTGATTAACTATGTTCGATAGGCCTTAGGACCGAAGTCAATAATTAAAAAATTATGGTATATGTCTATGTCTCCTAAATTTTAAATGAGCCAGCGTTTCAAAATTCTGTTTAGGTTTTGTTTCTGCTTATTAGATTTCATTTTATACACAGGACCCTTGTCAAGAAGAACGTTGTGGAAACAATGGTGACTGTATTCCTGACTTTGAAAACTATTCTTATAGCTGTGATTGTGATCCGGGGTTTGCGGGGAAGCACTGCGAGCGAAGAGGTACATCAGTCACTCCAGTTTAAACATATAGAATGACTGTTTTTCTCTAAGTGAAATTGCCAGAAGTATCCATGAAAACTTGCGAAGTAAGTTCTTATCGGCTCAAGAAATCACGAGAAAGTGAAATGTATTTAAAAAGTAAAAGTAATAATTCCAACTAATAATTCCAAACACTGGATTCTGGATTCCTTGTCAATGGAACTTGGATTCCGGATTCCACAAGCAAAATTTTTCTGGATTTCGGAATCCAGATTCCCTTACATGGGGCGAATGTTTCCTGTGGTCTAGCTATTATCGTTAAGTTTGAGAGACAGCTGTATACGATTGGCCATGGCAGACTAACTTTGTATGGTGATTATTGTTTGTTTGATCTTTTGTTTGTTGTTGTTGTTGTTGTTGTTTTTTTTTTTCACACTTTCTGTTCTAGGATAAAACCTGATCATCAATATGCTCAAAGCTAATTGCCCTATTATGCAGTTCAGCTTTTTGGTCATTGAATTCTTCTACAATCTCGCTGGTATTTGCGATTTCTTGATATCAGATATTATTAAGAGATGGGTGTTGATACATGTAAGCTAGTCTCGTTAAATGTAAGGGGCATTAGGGAAAGTTCATTTAATATGACAAGGGGGGGGGATGAAGATATTGAGGGGGGGGGACTCCAAAAATTCTTAGACACCTGAAGGGGGGGCTCTGAAAAAATTGTTGCGCTAGGAGGGGGGGCTCCGAAAATTTGTATACTTCAAAACCAACACACAACATCATCATACAGATTGGATGGTTTTCAACTCAACAATTTAATGACCTGTGCAACTCAGCTATATCACGTGGTTTACAGATATAACAAATGTAGTCTCAGTAATTATTACACTCTTGTTCATCCCAAAAATGCTTTAGAAAATTGTATCACAACTGTATCTCAAGTTTGTCATAGTATAAACCATTGAAGACAATAACGGTAAATATATTTAATACAGTCTAGCGATCTTTTTTCAGGGGAGCAAAGGAATTGAAGGAGGAGGGGGGGGGGGGGGGGGCGGGCTCTGAAATTTTTTCGACTACCAAGGAGGGGGCTCCTAAAAAATTGAACCGCTAGCGAGGGGAGCTGCTAAAATTTCAAGCTTCGAGTTTCAATATCTTCTTCCCCCCCCCCCCCCCCCCCCGCCCCCCTCTTGTCATATTAAATGAACTTTCCCTTAGCAATTTTCTGAAAAGAAGAATGATTTTTACGTGGTGTCGAAAGCAAAAGACAGATTTCTTTTTTTTTACAAGAAACCCACTCAAAAAGTGACACAGAAACACAATGGAAAAATGAATGGGGAGGCGAGATCATCCTGTCGCATGGAAGCCCAAATTCATGTGGAGTGGCAATTCTGCTTGAGAAAGGTGTTGATTGTGTTATTCACTCCAAAATCCTGTTATATAAGAGGGTCTGAATGGGGGGGTCCACTTGTCGGTTGTCGGTTAAAATTCAGTTACTTTGTCGGTAGTCGGTTAAAATTTTCGATCTTTGTCGGTAGTCGGTTAAACTTTTTGATTTTTGTCGGTTGTCGGAAAATCCCAGTTAATAAGTAAAAACACTAGTTAATTATTAATATTAATTATTAGTATTTCACCCAGTTTCCAGACTTTGATCCCTAGGGAAAGAGTAAAACTTGTAAGAATGCATCATTTGATTGCACTTAAACTTCATTAACTCTTGTTTGCTTTTGGATACTTAAATTATTCTTAGTGAAAAACTGCAAGGGGTGACAGGCTGCACATCTACACCTTTAATTTTTTGGCTCTAACAGGCGTGTCCTTTGCCATAGTTTTCCTTTCTCAAAGAAATAACACTTCAACCATCGGACGTACAAGGGGTGGGGGGTGGATGCCACCCACCCCCCTTTAGGTTTTTCTGGGATTTTTCCAAGAGGATAAAACATCAGCACCTGAAGTTTTCAGTAGATTTTCGTAATTATTCCTCGCACGCATTTTGAGACAAGTTCAGTGATGATCAGTTTCTATGGTTACGAGGTATGACGTAATAAGTAGCAGGTGGTCAAGCCGTTTTGAGTGAAAACGTATGTTTTTTATCAACTTTTTTCAACAATAAAAGAACAATCTTGTTGCTAAAATCATGCAAAGTGCTTATTTATGTGTTATTATTCATGTTAAGCAATTACCATTTCTCGCTGTTTTAACCTGATTTCTAATTCTTGGTAAAATCCAAGATAGCGGCAAAGAATGCGACCATTGTTAGTAACGTCACAGGCCTCCAGCAGCGCCACCATTCATAAAATATACCTCATCTTGTTAAAAAGATCAAAGGCTTTTCAGTGAAGGCAAAATCGCTTCGGAATTCTGCAACATGTCAAAAACTCTGGGGAGGGGTTCCATCTACCATCCTCTTGTACCATGGTGGGGGGTATGATTTTGCTTGTACTTCCGAGGGTTAAGTTGGCAAGGTAGTGGTTGGTCACTTGTATAAGATTACACGTTTTCATTGGAGCTTCTTTTATAGTACACACTAAGGGCTGGTATTGTGTCACGAAAGGCAATATTTCTTTTTCTTCCTTGCCGTTTTGTTTCAGGGGCGCTGCTTTCCTTCTGTGAGTTTTACTTCTAATAGCAATTTTTCTTTCAAAATTGTGTGGTCAACCTCTGTCCATCAACCGCTTTTTGAAATCTGAAATACTTCCTCAGAGGAGTTTGTTCGCAAGATTCTCAAGGCTTCTTGTTTGTCAAATCCATTTTAACAATTGGTGGGTGGTAAGAGGTGAAAATGTGTATACTAGAAGGTTTCCGTTTAAAATGCGTCTTTACGTCAATGACAGCTTTTTCTCATTTTTCGTTGAATGTTGTGCCAGCCTGTACACAACCGGCCAAAAAGATTGTCTCAGTGTCAGATATTTCGGCCGTAAATTTCATAGCCAGTACAGCAGTAGGGTGAAGTAAGTTTACTTGTTTCGGGAATTTGAAGAAATCTACTATGTCTGGTTTACTTATGTCCCGTACGCAAAAAATATCATCTATGTAGCTTTTTCAAACAGTTGGTTTAAAGACCGTTTTTGCTTAAACTTTGTGTTTCAATATATGCAGTCATGAAAATGTTGGAAAGGAAACTGCTGTATGTGCTCATCGAGGTACCGTGGTTTTTAACTGATAGTGCTTTCCATTAAACTGGAAAGAATTTTCTTTGAGGATTAACCTATTTAAGCATTTCTCGGACCGAAACAAGAAACGTTCAGTTTTTTCACCTTTGTCTTTTCAATAAAATTTATAAAGTCGGTAGCATCTTTAAGGTGTTGCTTCTGTGATAATGATATTAGTTGTAGTAATGTACCCTTATCAACAAAAGAGGAAGTTCTTTCTGTTAGGCCATCTGGTGAGTCATAAATTTAAAGAGGTAACTTCCTAACGGCTGGAAAAAAATGCAACATGCTCTTTTTTCCGAAACAAATATATTGATAATGTCAGCCCATGTCGGTAGTCGGTTAATACTTTTCCTGTCGGTAGTCGGTAATTTTTTACTCATTTTGCCGGTAGTCAGTAACATTTTTCGCCGTTTGTCGCTAGTCGGTTAACCCCATTCACACCCTCATATAAGAGTTTGTTTTTCAATCATTTTCCTACTTATATGAAGAATATGTTTTCACTCCAGTCCTCTTCCTATGATCTTCATGGCAACTACATTCTTTCACTAAGTAAACCGAAAACAACTACCTCTGGTCTTAACTCCTTTTCTTACTTTTCAGCTAAGCAGTGGAATGCACTGCCGGACTTTTTTCGTACCAGTTTTTTTGCAGACTTTAAGACCAAAATACAGGATGTTACCTTCATGTAGACTCTTTTTGCCTGACAAACTTAAACTTAAAATTGTGAATTGTCTTTTCTTTCCTTTTTTTATGTGCTTATTATTATTAATATTATTTTATTATTATTTCTTACAATGCATTTAATGTATATATATATTTCTATATTATTTTCATGTAGTGTCAGCTCGAAGATATTAGCTTGTTAGCTACTCTAAAATTCGAGTATAAATAAAGTTTTATGTTATGTTATGTTATGTTATATGTTGCCACATCTCGCTAAACTTGATGTAAATTCTCTTCAGCTTAAGTAGATGGCTTTAAGCAAAGAAATTTCTCTGCACTTTTTCTTTGATTGTTTTAACTAAAAGCTAGAATTGAAGCTATTAAGGCAATCACTCTTTTTAATTCTCTTAGATCTGTTATACCACTGCCCAGTCAAAAGGAGATAAGTTATGGAAGCACAAGTAACCGTTGGAACAAAGAGTTAAAAGCGTCATCACAGTTTCAGGTCCTTTTCATCCAAGCAAGGCTGCTTGCATTTAATTGTTTTTGCCATTCGGTAGACGCTGTGCTAGAGAAAAAAAACAAATCATAATCATAATCCAGGAGCAATAATCATAATAATAAAAAAAATCATCTAGAGTCGTCGCGTCTACTTTGCTCTGCTTGACTGCTTTCAATCATGATAAATAGTGCTTATCAGCAGCTTGAATTGAAGTGGGATATAGATTAGACTTGTGTCCATGCAAATCACTAGAAATTTGGGCCTTTTTGGAGCAAAATAAACCAACGACCCGAAAGATTAACTTTGACAAGGGTGGAACTACAACAAAGGACCACAAAGCGTGATTGTAGCGGCTCGAAGACTGAGGCGTAAACACCTGTTAAGATCCCACAGTTCTTAGTATTAAAGAATCATGTTTTACGGTCATTTTATAATTTTAATCCTAGTGGTATGTAAATCTTCTATTCAGAGGCTTTTTTTTCGGCAAGGATAAGTGGAGTTTTATCTTTATCTTTATCAAGAAACAGATTGGCAACGTCGAAGCCAAAACTACACGTTAGAAATCAGATGCATGTAATCACTAGCACGTCCTTGGTGACATTTCCTTGCCAACATTTGTAGATACTACCGAAGGAAAATTTAATCAGGCCTTTTCAAATTTATCCCAGGCCTTTAATTATTTAAAGTAAGCTTATGAAGTATCTGGAAGGGGTTGCTGAGAATAAAATATGTTTTGTTTTAGCACCAAATAGTAACACATCGCAGTAACTCCCTCCCCCCAAACAGTGTAATCTAAAGGAGTGACTAAAATGATTAATACGGTTATATGAGATTGTTTAGGGACCCTTGTGTACAGCACTCTTTGATGTTAGCCTCCTCGTTAAAAATTAATTACATTTGACCATGTATTTTTTGTCTTATTCTTGATTGCCTTTTGGTTTGTTTCCCTAAGGCAACTTATCCGCAATATGATTCTATAAACATTCCCAAAAGGTGAGTAATTAAAAATAACAAGATTCGCTGAGCTAGAAATACCTCATAAAGCTAGGCGTTTGACTACCGTACTGGAAACAGACATAAATTCCACTGCAAAAACATGGCTGTAACTATTTTAAATGTTCTGATAAGGATATCCCTTCTGCACAACGCTGTTGCAACGTTCCCGAAAGCCAACCTTTATCGGAACCTAAAGCAACAAACTGCCTTTGGGAATTTTCAACTATACCAACACCAGAAGTTAGTAGGAACTAAGATCGCCTCTTCCCTTGTTTCAGACATAATTGACTGCACGTTCAACTGTGTAAGTGAGACCCTGTGCAAATCGTTTAACATCGCGGCGAGTCCTGACTCTGAAAATCTTTATTTGTGCGAATTGCTAAACATCGACAAACATAGAGTTTCTATAGATGATCTTCAAGTGAATCTCGCTTTTAATCATTACAGCCCTTGGGTAAGTTGAATGTTTTAGTTTTTCTTATATGCTATATTATAAAGCTGAGTAACTCAAACCTGCAAATGAACGTGTAAACAATGATGGCTTCTAGAATGAAGAACTTGAAAGAGATCCATTACGAATGCTTTTAGTAATTTAGGATCTAAATACGTCAGCAATTCTCTTTCACGTTGATGAAATTAGCCCACTGTTATTCCTTTGTCCCTATTTATTGTAAGAAAACTTGCTCAATTTCACATTGTTTTATTGGTTTGACTAAATTCTCTACTCGCGGTTCCGTAATTAAATAGTAGTGATGATAAGTTTTTCAGAGACTTTACCATGCAAATTAACCCACTGAAAATCGCAGCTTTACTCAAATCCAGTGGCGCCACTATCAAAAAAGCGACGCAGTAGAGCCCCGAAAAAAAAATTGCAGTAAATACAAGAATGCAGTGGTGGAACGCTTCACCTTAAAAATCAGCGATCTCAACCTTTATGATCAATGTTTTTCCATCCAACCAACCATTTCTAAACTAGTACTGGTGAAGAAGGCCTAATGTTAGGAAAGTTGAGAAAGATGGTTATCCAGTCAGTGACAGAGATTCGATTCCTATTGGGAGAACTCGGAATTTTCACTTCTTCACAGAGCCACCTTGTCATTCATGTCAGATTCACCAGGCTTAAAACTCACCATCGCTTTTCTATCATTGCCCGAAAAATTGTATTGTTTATTTAAAAAATGAACTCAGTTGATAAAACCAAAACTTACATGTGCAAAAGTTAATAGGGTGCAGTCGCTAACTTTGTTTTCACTTCGTTTACCCATAGTATCCGTGCCAGCCAGGATTAGTTGGATTTAACTGCGATCGTCAAGGTAAAGCATTGGAGATCGGAGAATTCTCCGTCTACTACGCATAATACTCCGGCTAAATTTCAATGAAGTTATGGCCATTTTTTATTCAGACGAATAAAACGTGAATACGATATATAAAAAGAAATTATTTCCAGAAATGCGTAATTTTAGCGCCAAGCCACTTGCTTTACATTCCTAAATAGATAACAAATACATAAAATACCTTATCTAAATGCTAGCAGTTTTAAGCCCAATAAAACTAACAGGGGACGTGTAAAATATTAGGCGGTTTTCTCAAGCGTGGAGAGTTGACTGTATGCTAGATACGTTTTTGTTTGCACGTGAAAAATTATTAAAACGAATAAATACTAATGAAACAAAACTACCTATCTTTCCGAAAGCCTATATTTATTCAATTATTATGCCGCGCATTGAAAAACTGGGCACTCATAAGTACTTGTTGCAATTAAAGACTATAGCACTCTGGGAGATGAAAGTCATGGTGACGTGTGCAGCAACATTGACGTTACCATGGAAACCGAGGATTGACAGCAGTGTTTAAAAAATGTGCATTTTTTCCTTTAAAAAGGATTTATACTGGTTTTAAGCAAAATGAAATAGATTTAATTTATTCAAAATGGCGAATCCAAGGTGACGGATGATTCTAGTTCCTTCTTTAAAATAACCTGAAATCAGGCCCAATTTGAGCAGTTCTCATACATTCTCTCTACCGGCTACCGCTAAACTTGGGCCTGATCATTCACGTTTGTGCTCGTTACGGCCAGATTTTGGCCGTAACGCTGATTGGCTGTTTGAACAATGCCACAAGATCTGATTGGCTGTCGGAAACGCCGGAAGTTGAAAGTGCTTATTCCTCGCGTGGTTGTTTTTTGTAAATGATCCGTCGTCGGCGGAGAGAAGGATCGATTTTGCTGTCTTTTTTATTGTTTTATGGTCTTATGGTAGGAAAATATACCTTAATATGTACCATGGAAATTCAGAAAATTCATATGGTTGTTCATATCTTCTCAGCATTTGCTTTATTTACGGAAAGTGAGTGTATCGAGGAGTTGAATCCCTCTGCAAGTTGTTGACCGCTAACAAGGTACCTTGTGATTTACCAACAAACGGGTGCAAATCAAAATACTATTCATCTTAAAACTGGTTTCATTTGAAAGTTTAGCCGGGAATGACTTCTCTGAACGGGGTACGCGAGCGGAGGCTCACTGCGAAAGAAACCTCCATCGCCAACTGTGAAGTATTAGACGAAAAATATCGCATCGCTGTTCGGGAAATTTCAGTGTTAACAGACTGGTTGTTAAAAAATAAACCAGGAAAACTGGTGTCCTCGCTCGTTGGCTTTTTTTGTTTTGTTTTTAACCTTCGAGATCTCCCTTAATCTCGCACGAAGCTAAATGTGATTGTGCTGACTGTTTTATTTTTAGCTGAAAAAAATAGGAGATAAAAGCTATTTTTTAAGTCAGCCATTCTGCATTTTTCCCACGCGTGAAAAATTTGCATACTAGAAAAACAAGCAACGGAAGTAATTTTGGTTGGCTGATTCGGCAAATGTCAATCAATCAAAAAACTGGGCCGCAGACGTTTCGTAGAAGGTTTGTATCAGGCTCTCTTTTCGTTTCGCCATGCCCGCCAGGATGTTATTTACAAAAGCGAAACGAAAATAGAGCCTGATCTCAGGTTATCTTTAAAAATAAACGACGTCATCATGATATCCCTGCTTTTTGTAAAGTTCATTAACGTCTTAGCGAACTTCTTGATTTTGATTATTTTTCGCTTTAAGGGGAAAAATTGATGGAATTTATATTCTGCCAGTAAATTCAACAATATCACTAGCACTATCACTATCAGCATTATGGTGCTCTCCTCTTCAAAGTTACCTTACGCTCTTTCTTTCCATTGCTAACAACAGTGATGAACTTCGAAAAACTGACTGAAAAACAAGTTTCAGTCGTTTTCTTTTTTAACACAACCCCCCCCCCCCCCCCCAACCACCACCACCGGTACCACCCCCGCTTCTTTTGAACTTTCTGTCCAATATTTCTCACTGTTTGATTATTATCACTTTTGTCCATCAAGGAAAAACATGCAGTGAAATAAAATCGCACAGTCCACAAGCCACAAGTGGTTCTTACGTTATTGATCCTGATGGTGAAGGAGGCTACCAGCCTTTCAGCGTCTTCTGTGACATGACTGACAAGAACAGAGTTGGCGTGACAGTCGTTGGTCATGACAGTGAAGATAGAATTTTGGTGAAAGGATATGAAGCTAAAGGAAGCTATGTGCGTAATGTTGTTTACATAGGAGCCAGTGTTACTCAGTTAGCTGCCCTTGCAACTAACTCAACAAATTGTGAGCAGTTTATCAAGTACGAATGTTACCACTCCGTCATTTATGGATACGGTTGGTGGGTATCACGTGACAACATTAAAATAACGTACTGGGGTGGTGCAACGCCGGCTGATTCGAACAAGTGCGCATGTGGGGTGACGAATTCATGTGTGGTCAGCAGTAGAGGATGCAACTGCGATAAAAATGATGCAATATGGCGCGAGGACAGCGGTCTTCTTACTGAAAAGTCTCACCTTCCCGTCACACAATTAAGGTTTGGAGATACAGGCAATTCTGGTGAATGCGGTTACCACACTCTAGGAAAGTTCAAATGTTATGGTATGACGTAAATTTACCTAACATTAGACAGAAATACTCACCCTAGAAATCGTAACCTGTAAATTGCTGCTACTAAAGAGACCTACAATTTCACAATTTTTTCAATTCTGGTTTGTTTGCAGGATATTTTTTCTTAGTCATTTAGCCCCTCCCTCTAAAGGTGAACTGATGCCGAAGGCTCCTTATTTCTTTTTTTTTTTTTTGGCTTAGAGTTCAATCCATGTTATTAGTTAAAATTTAATTGCTTTTATCGTAATTATAGAATCAGAAGCTTCACTATTAGCCTTGGCTAAATTTATATATTAAACTTTGTTCTAATATTCAATCAAAATAAATCCAAGCTCATAACACCCTAACCTGTTTGTAGAAGTTCTGCGGATATTTTCCAGTTTCTCGGTAGTTTCGAGAGCATTTTTTATCTTGAGGAGGATAAAAGAAATGAATGCAGCCGAAAATTTTGGATGTCTCTGTATGTGGATAGAAAAAAAAAATTTCCAGCGACTGCAAAATCTATTTTGGAAAGTCCTAAGATGTCTGGTAACACCGGCTGGTCATTAAAGGCATACTAAATAATCTGCTATAATTGCAACTGATTCATACTTGGCTCATGAGGGATATAAATAAATAAATAGCATTGAGGTTCACCGACAATTAATTGTTTTCTTTTGATTTATTCTCCTAAGCCTCAGGGCCAAGTATGGATGTTGATAATTCGAAACTGACTTACATTGTATTTGCGTCAATGATTTTGATGAAACTTTTACCACAGGGAATCAATTTCAGCAAATCACAGGTTCAAACAAAATATTCAAATATTCTAGATTCGTGTCCTCCTTATTAAATAAACCTCGGCTACTACATCGCGGAAAAAAAAAACTTGTTTGTTCTCAAAAAAACCCAACTAAATGTGTGGAAAAAAAATCACTGTTTTGTCTTGGCGGCTTTGCACAGGTTAGACAGCCATGCACCTCCCTTCACATTCAATTTTCCGCGCTTGCATCTTTCGATGAAGTTATGTGGAGAGAATTATTAGAATGCTGATATGTGATTTTTTCTTATATAGTTGTTTTTTTGCTCAAAAGCAGAAGTAGTCCCTATATTTAATGACAATTAAAATTTGACGGAATGTCTTTGTGTTTCTCATTGCGGAAGTCGTTTTATAAATTACGCAAAATTTTCCAAACCCACCACCCCCCCCCCCTTTCCCACCCCTTCTCCCCACCTCAAAATCACAAGTCTGTGCCGTGATTAAAGGTGAGGTTATTTTGTAAACCTGTGGGTTTTAACTGTATGTAAAATGACGTAAGTACGATATAAAATTCTTTTTCGCTGGGGTCATTGACTGAAGCTAGTCAATTGCTTATCATAGATTAAGCCAATTTAATTTGAAATACTACGGGCTAGTAGTATCTCAAATGAGTCACCAAGCGTTGTACAGCCCATTGCTCTAGAAATAAAATATTTCAAGAAAAAAAAAAACTGAAAAAGAAAAGAATCAAGCAGAGTTAGACTGTGCTTATTTAAGAACACTTTGCTTTTTCTATTGTTCGCTTTTTCAATTTTTCAATTCATATTTTATATTAATTTATTTTAAAGACTTTTTTCAGGTACGCAAATGCGTATCGTGCGTACTGCGTACAGGTAGCCACGCCCCTGTAAATACCGAGGTCGGATGGCCTATATTTAGTCAGTGATGGGCGGTTAGCCAGGACAGGTGCGACTAAATGCGTGCAATAGACGGTGACTTTGAATTATGCCAGTAGGAACTGCCGTTTTACCAATACCCGCTTTCTGTAATTAATTTTTCTACCATTTGTTTATCTCTTTTCTTCCCTTTTTAAAGCGTTCTAATTATTTTAACATGAAACAATTAAATGATAAATTTTAGTGGCTTTTGCAATATTGTATTATTACTTTGACCCACTTTTGTAAATAAACATTGTTGTTGCTGTTATTGCTGTTGTTGTTGTTGTAATTTTGCACATGCCTTAGTCATCTTAGTCACACACTACACAAAAAACTTCTACTGAGCCCGCGTAACTGCAGTCAACAGTAAATTGTTTTCACGGTATTTATCGGCATTTTAAGGTTTCTATCCGTTTTTGATTTGAAACAGATCTAGAAAATATATCGCTGTCAAGTACACAGTGCCATACACAATATTTTAAAAGATATTAACATTCTGGTGACATTTTTTCCTGTGGACAATTGTTAAATCAATCGTTAAAGACACTTTTGTTTATAGTGTAAAAGCAAAATAGCATACACGTTCAACAATGAACAAGTACATTGATTATATATTAGGACAAACTACGCACGAGGTCTCTTCCGAGGGAAGACTCTGGGGACATCAAATGTCGACGGCAGAAATCCTGCGGTTCCGGTTGTTCTGCGCATGCCTTGGATCAAATTTTGTCTTCACGCATCGAGCTTGCGTGATTATCTTGCATAATCGGAGGCCATAGAGTCTGAATTCCATTAATGGTGTATAGGTCGCACCTTCACCCTGTTCTTTTGGTGCGTTTCCAGGGGACTGGGAATATAATGGAAGACCTGACCCGTAAAAGAGTTGACCGCCACCGTTGAAGCGGGAACATTCCCCTTAGAAATTAACCCGTTTTCAGCCAGAATGTGGGGAAGAAACATAGCTTGCCTGCGGCAAGTTAACGACAACTTGCTTAAAAATAGTCGATTCATAATTTCAGAGACTACGGACGACAGATTGCAGACCGGATATGAGCACAATGCATTTTTTGCGAACCGGTCTTTGATCGTGCATGGAGTAGGGTCCTATGCGAAGTTACAGTAACTTATGAGTACGTTTTGCTCTAAAGGTATTATCGAGCCTCTCTCCTCACGCTTACAAAAAAGAGAATAAATGGCGGATTTATATTTATCGTGCTTAAAATCGCGCTTTCATCATGCATTAAAATGGTGCCATTTGTTATGCTTAACGATGCTATTAACGTGCCTGTGGTGCCCTCATCGCGCTTAAATGGACAAAGGCACGATGCACGAAATGCCAAAGAACGATAATCGCGAGCTTCGATGCACGTTTATGTATCGCGCATTGGCAATTTTAAAATTAAACATTACGTTCCAGCGCTTCAAAGTTGTAGCTTATCTGTAAATAACTCTGAAAAATCATCGATCAATTTTAAGTTTAGAATAAACTTTTGGTATCTGTGTATCTCTAAACTTTGTCAATTCTAGTCGATACATTTTTATTGTAGAGGTATGTGAGATCGAAACTTTATAATTTTTAGTGAAAGACAGGGCAACATGGTATCTATTAAGTGCAATGAATTTTGTTGACAACTAATTTATATCTTCAGACGAAAGCTTTATGCAGAAATTATGTACTGCCTGCAATGGACATTGATTGCATAGTAACCGTTCAGAAAATCAACTTTTTAAATGTGAGGGAACTGTAAACATAAGGTATATGTAGCGTTAGACTATCATTTGCTTGCAAAAAGCTGGTCACCATCATCGTGCGCATGGCCACCCCGTTAGCGTCTAATATGACATGATCGATAGGCAAGAATGGAGTTGTGGTGAACATACTCAGTCACGACAGTGAAGATAGAAAACTGGTGGACGGTTTTGAGGGAAAGGGAAGTTGTGTGAAAAATGGCCTTTACCTAGGGCAGGAGTGAGCATTATCGCGCAAATATCTGACATTTCGATTGTCTCTGCACATTGCGAGCATTCTATCAAATAAGAGTGTAAAGGTAGTCTGCTTTTCCGTCCTGACGACCCAACAGGCTGGTGGGTATCACGTAACGGCATTCAGCTGTTGTATTGGGGGGGGGGGGGGGGGGGGGGGTCACTAATTGATTTCTAAAAGTGCGCATGCGGGGCTACATTCCCAAACACATGTGTAGATAGCCCATATAGCTGCAACTGTTATCCAAACATTGACAGGTCCTGGCTTGAGGACAAGTGGGAACCTCACTGAAATCTTCTTTCTGTGATACAACTAAGGTTTCATGTATATATCAATCGACATCATCCGCGAAGTATTGAAGCCTTGAAAAAAGAAATCGCTTCCACTATTCCATGCCATTAAAAAGCTAGAAAATTCTTTCTCCGGATGGGTTTAACAGGGAGATGAGAAATAACTGGTGAAAAACAAAGCAGCGACTTTGATCCTGCGCAGAAAAACTAACTGTGACACGGACATACATTGTATAGCTGCTGATGGCACTTCAACAAAGCGGGATCGTAGCGGAATGAAGAGGTTTAAAGGAGCTGTGTCACCAAATCAGTCAGCCAAATTAGGAAATTACAAAATGCAAGTTAAATTAAGAGAAACATAAAAATAACTGCTTAAAACTTTAGAGGAAGGTTAAAATAACATAACAGAAACAACAGATGCCACGGATGGGCAAAACTGAAGAAGATTGAAGCGGATTGAAATTCTAAGGGTTTTTGAAAACTGTTCAGCCTAATAGGTTTTCAAAGTTCATCCCTGCTGCTTGCCACTTAAAAAAAACTGCTCAGGAGACATATTTGTTTGTCTCGGATCTTTGATCTTGTCATTTACAGGTGTTTAGATCCTACAGTGGTTATTAAAGGATCGCTTTTTATGGTCGTTTATTATTTTTAATCCCAGTAGACAAGTAAATTAATCCCTTTAATAAAAGATTTTTTCTTTTCAGTCAGGAACGAAGAGTAAAATTTGCCATTTCGGACTTCTGCATCTCTTTTTTACTCTTTTCTCTCCTGGGGCGAGGCTTCTGGGTGAAGCGTACTGAAGGGAAAAATCCAGTCGCTGCGTTCGCCAATTTATGTTGCGCTCTTCACCCTTTTTCTTCAAAAAGGATTCTGGTCCAGCCGGACGCGTTGTTAAGAACGAATTTACCAACGTTGAAACCTACAATACTGGTCAGGAATCGTTGAAACGGGACACCGCTGCTCTTGAATTTTCTAGAAAATTATTGTGATTTATTCCTCACACTTTTGCTCTCACTGTAATGTGCCCTCTCCCTCCCCAATGTTGAGCCACGCGTATTTTGAAGCGCTGAGACCGCTGTTATGCCCTATTATCAACATTGGGAAAGAGGAAACGCGCACAAGTGTTTCAAGATTTTTGACGAGCACACGTTTAGATACTACAGAAGAGAAATTTAATCAGGCGTTTATATTTAGCTCATGGGAACTTAAATTATTCAAAATAAGCTTATGAACTGCATGGGAGTACCGACACTAAAATATTAGGGATCACCATAACATTTAAATTAAGACACTTTTGATATTAAAATTGTCAGCTTAGTTTTAACAAATTATTCCTCTCAGACCGAGTCCAATTCAAATGCGTGACTTAAATGATTGACTAGGCTATGTTTTATGACACTGTGCCCCCTCATTAAAAATTGATTTTACTCATTTATATATTTCTTCTCATCATTGATGGCGTTTGTGTTGTTCGCAGTATATTTCTATAAGCACCCCCAAGAGGAGTTTAATTAAAAATAATTCATAAAGCTGGGCGTTTGAACACCGTTCTTGAAATCGACATGAGTGCCGGCTACTGCAAAAACATGGCTGTAACTATTTTGAATCTTCTGATAAGCTTTTCCGTTATGTTCGACGCTGTTGCAACTCTTCCGCAAGCCAACCTTTATCGTGATTCAAAGCGACAAATTGCCTTTGGAAATTTTAAACCAGACCAACGACACAAGTTAGTCGGAACTAAGATCGCCTCTTCCCTTGTTTCAGACATAATTGACTGCACGCTGAACTGTGTAAGTGAGTCCCTGTGCAAATCGTTTAACATCGCGGCAAGTCCTGACTCTGAAAATCTTTATTTGTGCGAATTGTTAGACACCGACAAACACAGGGTTTCGGTAAATGATCTTCAAGCAAATACCGCTTTTAATCATTACAGACCTTGGGTAAGTTGAATGTTTTAGTTTGTTTATCTACTATAGTGACTGTAATAAAAAGGGTTAACTCGGACCTGCAAATGTAAATGATGTACGCAATAATAAGCTTATAGAATGAAGTTCCCTAAAGATATAACTCACGAATACTTTCAGTAATTTGGGATCTAATTAGGTCAAAAAAAATTCTTTCATGTTGCTGAAATTAACACACACTGACTTGTTATTCCTTTGTTGCTATAGCTATATTTATTGTACGAAAACTTGCCTAATTTCACATTGTTCTATTGGTTTGTATAAATTTAAGCGGTTCATTGTCAAAATTAATAGTAAGGACAGTAAGTTTCTCAGTCACTTTTACCATGCAAATATTATCTCACCAAGAGATGATAAAGCTCGGAGAACGAATCCCCCATATAAGCCTTCTACCCATAGTAATCCCTCTAAAGTTATTTGTGGAACGCATCCGTTTTCCCGCGGATAATTTTTCCTCGGACGCGCGTTACGTGGACGTTTCGTGGAGGAATGAAAGTGCAAAAGAATGTCGGGAGTGCGAGAGTTGCGATAAATGCGAAACAAAGTGATACTATTAGAAATAAAAACATCTAGAGGAAACATTTTGTTAAGCAATTAATGACCATTTGTCGTCAGCCGTGCTTCACATTTTTAGTTCTGCTGGCTCAGGAAGAAAAAAAGTTTACAATTGTATTCGATTAGTTTTGTTGTCTTATCTTACTATCTTAAGATAAAAGAGCTGTACTTTGCTATTTAAAGATGTTTGTTTATAGAATAAATAGAATTGTAATATGTGCATGGATCTATAAGGGAACTTTATCATCTTGGATTCAATTCTACATCTCACTCGTTTGCTTCGCTCACTCGTTAAAATGGGATGTTAGTTAATGAGAGCAAGCACCAGTGTCTAATCCTCGGTGATACGGAGTATGCTTTTTCCTTCCCAGTAAAGGACACGTTAGAGATTTTTGGAATGGAAATAGATAATAATCTGAATTTTTCTAAACATATATCAAATGTATGCAAAAAGATTAATAATCAATTTAATGTTATGTTGCGCTTTAGAAAACTCATACGCAAGGAAATCTTATTCAAACTTTACAAAGCGTATATTTTACCTCACTTTTATTATTGCTCCTCTGTCTGGCACTTTTGTGGAGCGCGCGATGCAGATAAGCTCGAAGCTTTAAATAAAAGAATACTTAGATTTATACTTGGAGATTACTCGTCTCCATACAACACTCTTCTCTCAAAAGTCAGCTCTACTTCTTTGTTTAACAAACGCATTCAAAATTTCCTCATTCTGTTATATAAGAGTTTGTTTTTCACTCATTTTCCTACTTATATGAAGAATATGTTTTCACTCCGGTCCTCTTCCTATGATCTTCGTGGCAACTACATTCTTTCACTAAGTAAACCTAAAACAACTACCTATGGTCTTAACTCCTTTTCTTACTTTTCAGCTAAGCAGTGGAATGCACTGCCGGACTTTTTTCGTACCAGTTTTTTTGCAGACTTTAAGACTAAAATACAGGATGTTACCTTCATGTAGATTCTTTTTGCCTGACATACTTAAACTTAAAATTGTGAATTGTAAATGATATTTTCTTTCCTTGCATTTAATGTATATATATATTTTCTATATAGTTTTTATGTAGTGTCAGCTCGAAGATATTAGCTTGTTAGCTACCCTAAAATTCGAGTTTAAATAAAGTTTTATGTTATGTTATGTTATGTTAACTAGCTGGGAATTAATTTGACAATATGGAAGATAAATTACGTATCTCTGCGCTGTTACTCTCACTGGGCATCAAACCACAGTCTCATCCTGCATAACTTGAGTGCCGACATTACACAACTCGTACACTAAGATTTCTTGACTCGACCACCCGTTAAGTTAGTTACATACGGCTGTTTTCCACCTGTGAAATTGTTGTTACCATACAGTCGTGTTCAGTTTCTTTTAATACGTTTGCAAGTTGCCTGACTCTTCGCATTTGACAAAACAGAACAGTCAACTTCGTACTGAGTACGGCATTGTATGCATATAATATACATCATCGGAGATCCAGGGGCAGTAAGTTAATTGGGTCGGAAGAAACGCCGAGAGGAGAAGATTTTTAAGCAGGAGCTTAAACAATATATATGGTGTAAGGTTCAATAAAGGTGCAGAAACGTGGAACCAACATGGTCATTGATTCTCATCTTGTTTCTATGAGAAACCAACAAACTGTTTAATGGACTACTTGCCCTGTCAAACGGGTCAAATAATCTCTCTAAGTATAGGTTAGATATAAACAAAGGCATTGTAATTAGTATCAATGAAACAACGGATAAAAATTACAATCTCTTATCAGTGAAATAAATACATAATAGAATAAAATGGCTCCCATTTACCTTTTGTTGACATTTTTTTCCCTTTTTTGATAGTATCCGTGTCAACCAGGATCAGCTGGATTTCACTGTGATCGTCAAGGTAAACGACTGTTTAAACCGACGATATATTTAAGGCCAAAAAATAAACAAACAAGCATCGATTATTTTTTTCTTGTAAGCTTGCCGAGCATAGATTTAAGCAAAACATCCTCCTCATGACCTATTTGGAAAACAAAGCAACTATTGTGTCCCCGTGGCATTTTAATCTTATCAGTGACCCTTAGCAGAGCGCAAGTTCCCCAACCGCTACATTTTTGTTTCCTAACGTCCAGTGTCACGACTAGCGAAAAAATGCAGACTGAGTTTTAAAAAGCTAAAAGCTGTTAGGTGCAAGGTTCAGATTTATGTCACTGTCTCCATGTAAATTAACTAACAAAGGTAATTTCCTTGAGAAGAATGTACCAAAGTGGAACCAAGTTAATACGGACACCGACGGAACATGTCTGTAGTGTCCTTACTATTAACTATTATTAGCTTCCATTAGCTGTATTACATATCACACACTCGGAAAAAGAATACGTGAGAACAGCCAAAGCCGCGGGCTTAAATGGCCTATAAGGTCAGCAAAAAAACGTGAAGAATTGAAAAGAAGGATTTAACTAAAATAATTACAATACAATTAAATCAAAAGAAAGAAAAAGACAGAGAAAACGAAAGAAAAAAAAAAGACTGAAAACTAAAAAATGTCATACAATACTCTACAACTAATTTCAAATACTTAAACGACTAATTATTCCTATAAACCATGCAAACAAATACACCTAGTATAGTCCCACAAGGTATACAAAATTGGTAACTGGAGACTTAATTAAGGTATTAACAAGTTTAACTAAGTTTAAGCTTGATTAAACTAACACTGAAGTAATTATCAAATACTAACTACGACTACGAAATCTACGAACACTTGATAATATAGTCCTATAAAGACAGCCTTAACCGGGTGTCTGCATTAAGCGGGTAAATTCATAGAGAAAGCATAAGAGCTCTTTTTCATCGGAACGAATCAAACTGTCCACTTTGTACGGGTGTCCGTATAGCGGGTGTTCCTCTGTTTTTTGTTTTTGCATTTTTTTTTTTAATTCAATGTCTTACATGGCTCTCAACTGAGCCAAGTTTGAAACACGTTCTACGAAAAATATGAGCTTTTTCGCCTCGGAATAAATGAAGCTTTCCGCTTTGAACGGGTGTCCGTAGAACGGGCTCCACTGTTTTCATTTTTTTTTTTTTTCCTCAAACTCCCGGCTCAATTTCCTTGATTTTTCTTAGATTCGATTTTGATTTCGTTTTCTTTTCTTTGTATTTCTTTTCCTGTTTTTCTTTGTCTTCTCAGCGCTCCTCTTTTAATGTTAATTTGAACATTATTTTCTGCTTAGGAAAAACCTGCAGTGATATTAAGCTACACAGTCCTCAAGCCAAAAGTGGTTCTTATGTCATCGACCCAGACGAAATTGGTGGCTACGAACCCTTTACTGTCTCATGTGACATGACTGACAAGTACGAAGTTGGTGTGACAGTTATTGGTCACGACAGTGAAGACAGAATGTTAGTAAACGGACTGGAAAGCAGAGGAAGCTATGTACGTGACGTTAATTACATAGGAGGCAGTGTTGCACAGTTAGCTGTCCTATCATTCACCTCGGCGCAATGTGAGCAGTTTATCAAGTATGAATGCGTTGGCAGCACGCTTTTCCGGGGTGAAAGTCCGCATGGTTGGTGGGTATCACGTGACAATATCAAGATGACGTATTGGGGTGGAGCTACTTCGGCTAATCCCTACAAGTGCGCATGCGGTGTGACGGACTCATGCGCGGACATAAGCTTTGGATGCAATTGCGATAAAAATGACGCTGTATCACAGGAGGACAGCGGTCTTCTAACTGAAAAGTTATATCTTCCCGTGACACAGTTACGGTTTGGAGACACAAGTGGCGATAATGAGAAGGGTTACCACACCCTTGGAAAATTTAAGTGTTACGGCATAGCGTGAAATTAGTAATAAGAGGTTAAAATTTGTGTTGCATCTAAGACCATTATGCCATGTAAGTATTTGATGCTAAAGCACTTTGCCTAAATTATTTTGGACATCATAAATTAGGAGAGTATATAATCATCAAGTTAGAAAGAGCTCTGTCACAATATTTAGTTTGGGTTATCACCTATTTAAAGAACCGTAAACCTCAGAGTATTAGTACGATTAAGTAGAAAAACATCGCCGAACCATCTGACAACATCGAACTAACTGCATGTATAAACTCTACTGGCACCTTCATCGTCTTCATCATTTTATAAATTTTGCTTCCTTCTGGTAACAAGCATAGAAACTGTTAAGTGCAACGAATGCTATACGTGCTGTGATTGGCTAAGAACTAACTTTTATTGATTCTGCAGATCAATGTAGCCTACAGATTATTCACTTAATTATGGTACTGCACGCAATGAATAATTTTCACCATTTCTATCCTTTTTTCAACAGAATAAACTATGTGCCGTACAGAGTAAAAGTGTTTTCGGTTTTTAAAAAAGAATATAAGATTATTCGGCTTTTGTAATATCCGATATGCCGATACCTTGTCTATCAAGGTATTGGCAAATGATAAAACTGTGATAAAGGGATGAAGTGCTAGAGATTATTCTAGTTTATGAAGTACTTCTATTGAGCGCCCAACCTCAAATAAACGGCCAATTTCCGGTAACTCTAGAGTAGCCTCTTAGCTGTAATGGAGGTGCAAATGTAATCCCTCAGTCTCTCTGTGTTGGTCATTGACAGAAAAGCATCAAACATTCTTAAATTCGACATTTATTTTAAACTGATATTCCTACCATTTGAAAGTCGTTTTAAATAATACCATTTGTTTTTGGAAAACGATTCGTCTAAAAACCTGATCTGCCACTGGAGCCATGTAAGGGAATCCCGATTCCGAAGTCCGGGAAAATTTTGTTAGTGGAAACTGTATTCCTGGACTTTGGAATCTGGAATACAGCCCACGGAAACCGGAATCCAGAATCCAGTGACAACGACGTGGAAGTACCCATAATTCTACTCTAACCGCGCCTTGTACCTGGAATCTGGAATCCACGTCTTTTGAATCCAGAATCCAAGACGGCCTTGGATTCCCTTACATGGGGCGATGCGATATAACAATGAGATATAACAAAGAAAGATTTTCCGCGCGTTGAAAACTAGACCTGAAGAAATTCCTCCTCTTTAATTATGCTTAAGAGGCTGTCTCAGTAAAAACCACCCACTCAATATCGCGAGAAAAACAATTTTGCCTGAAACTCAGGCAGTGAAGCAAACAGTTACAGTTCTTCTTAAAAAAAAAAAAAGGAATTAGAGTGGCCCATTACCCTACAGGCTAGTAAGCTACTGGTGGAAGCGTGCGCATGCGCTCCATGAGGGTGTAACTCAAGCTCTCCTGTCCATCTCTCAGAGCAACGTGGATTATCCCACTTAGTTTGCAGAGGGTAGGACGAGGCTCATCCCTAAACCAGGAGGACAGTTCTCGAGTAAGCACCAGCGATCGACCAATAACATGTCTAAATAAGATTAATTTATAGGTGGTTACATCTTGTCTCCTTGGCCCCTTAAAGGGTAAACAAAGAAGGATGTAGTGGCACATCATGCAGATATGCAGATGACCTGATGAATGATAAAATGGTCACCATGGATTGTCACTTTTTTCAGGTACGCCAATGCGTATCGTGCGTACTGCGTACAGGTAGCCACGGCCCTGAAAATAGCGAGGTAGGATGGTCTACATTTAGTCAGTGATGGGCGGTTAGCCAAGACGGGTGCGACTAAATGCGTGCAACAGACGGTGGCTTTGAATTATGCCAGTAGGGACTGCTGTTTTACTAATACCCGCATTCTGTAATTAGTTTTTGTACCATTTGTTTATCTCTTTTCTTCCCTTTTTAAAGCGTTCTAATTATTTTAACATGAAACAATTAAATGCTAAATTTTAGTGGCTTTTGCAATATTGTATTATTACTTTAACCCAGTCATGCAAATAAACATTGTTGTTGCTGTTATTGCTGTTGTTGTTGTTGTAATTTTGCACATACCTGAGTCATCTTATATTGTCACACTACACAAAAAAATTCTACTGAGTACGCGAAACTGTGGTCATCAGTAAATTGTTTTCACGGTATTTATAAACTATCTTTTTAACTTTATAAATTTATAACTATCCTTTTTTGATTTGAAACAGATATAGAAAATATATTGCCGTCAAGTTCACAGTGCCATACAAAATATTTTAAAAGATATTAACATTCTGGAGACATTTCTTCCTTTGGAGAATTAAAGGAAATTAAACTTTTGGTATATGTGCATCTCTAAACTTTGTCAATTCTAGTCGATACATTTTTATTGTAGAGGTATATGAGATCGAAACTTTATAATTTTTAGTGAAAGGCAGGGCAACGTGGCATCTAATAAGTGCAATGAATTTTGTTGACAACTAATTTATATCTTCAGACGAAAGCTTTATGCAGAAATTATGTACTCCCTGCAATGGACATTGATTGCATAGTAACCGTTCAGAAAATCAACTTTTTAAATGTGAGGGAACTGTAAACGTAAGCTATATGTAGCGTTAGACTATCATTTGCAAAAAGGTGGTCACCATCATCGTGCGCATGGCCAGCCCGTTAGCGTCTAATATGACATGATCGATAGGCAAGAATGGAGTTGTGGTGAACATACTCAGTCACGACAGTGAAGATAGAAAACTGGTGGACGGTTTTGAGGGAAAGGAAAGTTGTGTGAAAAATGACCTTTACCTAGGGCAGGAGTGAGCATTATCGCGCAAATATCTGACATTTCGATTGTCTCTGCACATTGCGAGCATTTTATCAAATAAGAGTGTAAAGGTAGTCTGCTTTTCCGTCCTGACGACCCAACAGGCTGGTGGGTATCACGTAACGGCATTCAGCTGTTGTATTGGGGGGGGGG
The DNA here is from genome assembly GCA_964035525.1 of Porites cylindrica. Taxonomy (NCBI): domain Eukaryota; kingdom Metazoa; phylum Cnidaria; class Anthozoa; order Scleractinia; family Poritidae; genus Porites; species Porites cylindrica. The sequence continues at coordinate 54,372,617 of OZ037776.1, forward strand.
GGGGAGGCCTCACTAAAAGTGCGCACGCGGGGCTACATTCCCAAACATATGTGTAGATAGCCCATATAGCTGCAACTGTTATCCAAACATTGACAGGTCCTGGCTTGAGGACAATGGGTACCTCACTGAAATCTTCTTTGTGTGATACAACTAAGGTTTCATGTATATATCAATCGACACCATCCGCGAAGTATTGAAGCCTTGAAAAAAGAAATCGTTTCCACTATTCCATGCCATTAAAAAATTAGAAAATTGTTTCTCCGGATGGGTTTAACAGGGAGATGAGAAATAACTGGTGCAAAACAAAGTAGCGACTTTGATCCTGCGCAAAAAAATCAACTGTGACACGGACATACATTGTATAGCTACCAAGAGACTATAAAGGGGACAGAGAGGGCATCCCCCATATACACCCTATTCCATAGGTAATTCGTCTCGAGTTATTTTTAACACCACAGATCTCAAGGGGGATTAGACAACAGCCAATCACATAGCGCGAATGTGTTCCGCGTGGATGACCCACGCTGAGAGCCACGCGTCCTTCAAGAAATGATGCAGAACAAAATGGGGGAAGACGCGGAGAGCGATTTTGCTATTCCTTTTGTCGATGAAAACGACTACAGCGAGATTTCTGCGAAAGCTGTGTCAGCGAAACCGAAATTAAAAAAGAATCGCCCTTCCTCTCTTAATTGTATAGAGCTAACAGTAGAGCAGGGAAATCCTTAACACACTGAATATTCGCTCAGGATCATTTATAATTTACAGTTTGAAGAGAGCAATTTCTGGTTTGATGTTTATTTTTTTCAGTCTTTATAGCGATTATTCCTACCCACTTACTTTGTCAATTGTAGGCGAACCCTCCTAAAGCTGAATTTCAAGGGACCATATTCAAGCTCAGAAAGAGAAATAAAATTTCGTCGTTGCTTATTTACGTCCTCCATAAAACGCGAAATTAGGCATTTTCGCGTCGTAGTCGTGCAAAAACGGGAAAGAAATGAACAAAAAAGTGTGTTGCACGCGCGAAGTTGTTGTTTTGCTAATTAAACCTATTGTTTTTTCGACGTTCTAATTGTCGTCCGCGTCGTTGGATCTCAAACTCCTTAAATTGTACAAACGACCGGTTTCAATAGACCGGCGAAATTTCTCATTTTATTAAAGCACTGAGGTTACGACGACTTCGAGTTAAACTGATTTCACGGCTTGTCAAAGAGTCCAGCGATTCCTTTTACCCAGGTAAGCGCCGACTCATTTCGCTTCAATATTCAGGAATGCTCTCGATCTTTTTACGCTTTCATTGCCTCTCGCCCGACATGTTGTGCACGACGTTTGGTCATGCGAAACCTCCACGAAACATCCACGCCTCGCGCGAGGTAACTTTATCCCGATTCTACAAAATAACTCGAGACCAATTACCTACGGATTAGGGTGTATATGGGGGATGCCCTCTCTGTCCCCTTTATAGTCTCTTGATAGCTACTGATGGAACTTCAACAAAGCGGGATCGTAGCGGAATGAAGAGGTTTAAAGGAGCTGTGTCACGAAATCAGTCAGCCAAATTAGGAAATTACAAAATGCAAGTTAAATTAAGAGAAACGTAAAAATAACTGCTTAAAACTTTAGAGGAAGGTTAAAATAACATAACAGAAACAACAGATGCCACGGATGGGCAAAACTGAAGAAGATTGAAGCGGATTAAAATTCTAAGGGTTTTTGAAAACTGTTCAGCCTAACAGGTTTTCAAAGTTCATCCCTGCTGCTTGCAACTTCAAAAATACTGCTCAGGAGACATATTTGTTTGTCTCGGATCTTTGATTTTGTCATTTACAGGTGTTTAGATCCTACAGTGGTTATTAAAGGATCGCTTTTTATGGTCGTTTATTATTTTTAATCCCAGTAGACAAGTAAATTAATCCCTTTAAAAAAAGGTTTTTTCTTTTCAGTCAGGAACGAAGAGTAAAGTTTGCAATTGCGGACTTCTGCATCTCTTTTTTACTCTTTTCTATCCTAGGGCGAGGCTTCTGGGTGAAGCGTACTGAAGGGAAAAATCCAGTCGCTGCGTTCGCCAATTTATGTTGCGCTCTTCACCCTTTTTCTTCAAAAAGAATTCTGGTCCCGCCGGACGCGTTGTCTCTTCTAATCAAGTTAAGAACGAATTTACCAACGTTGAAACCTACAATACTCGTCAGGAATCGTTGAAACGGACACCGCTACTCTTGAATTTTCTAGAAAATTCTTGTGATTTATTCCTCACACTTTTGCTCTCACTGTAATGTGCCCTCTCCGTCCCCAATGTTGAGCCACGCGTATTTTGAAGCGCTGAGACCGCTGTTATGCCCAAATCAACATTGGGGAAGGGGAAACGCGCACAAGTGTTTCAAGATTTTTGACGAGCACACGTTTAGATACTACAGAAGAGAAATTTAATCAAGCGTTTATATTTAGCTCATGGGAACCTTAAATTATTCAAAATAAGCTTATGAACTGCATGGGAGTACCGACACTAAAATATTAGGGATCACCCTAACATTTAAATTAAGACACTTTTGATATTAAAATTGTCAGCTTAGTTTTAACAAAAAAACTAACAAATTATTCCTCTCAGACCGAGTCCAATTAAAATGCGTGACTGAAATGATTGACTAGGCTATGTTTTATGAGACTGTGCCCCCTCATTAAAAATTGATTTTATTGTGTTGTTCGCAGTATATTTCTATAAGCACCCCCAAAAGGTGTTTAATTAAAAATAATTCATAAAGCTGGGCGTTTGAATACCGTTCTTGAAATCGACATGAGTTCTACTGCAAAAACATGGCTGTAACTATTTTGAATCTTCTGATAAGCTTATCCGTTATGTTGGACGCGGTTGCAACTCTTCCGCAAGCCAACCTTTATCGTGATTCAAAGCGACAAATTGCCTTTGGAAATTTTAAACCAGACCAACGACACAAGTTAGTCGGAACAAAGATCGCCTCTTCCCTTGTTTCAGACATAATTGACTGCACGCTGAACTGTGTAAGTGAGTCCCTGTGCAAATCGTTTAACATCGCGGCAAGTCCTGACTCTGAAAATCTTTATTTGTGCGAATTGTTAGACACCGACAAACACAGGGTTTCTGTAAATGATCTTCAAGCAAATACCGCTTTTAATCATTACAGCCCTTGGGTAAGTTGAATGTTTTAGTTTGTTTATCTACTATAGTGACTGTAATAAAAAGGGTTAACTCGGACCTGCAAATGTAAATGATGTACGCAATAATAAGCTTATAGAATGAAGTTCCCTAAAGATATAACTCACGAATACTTTCAGTAATTTGGGATCTAATTAGGTCAACAAAACTCTTTCATGTTGCTGAAATTAACACACACTGACTTGTTATTCCTTTGTTGCTATAGCTATATTTATTGTACGAAAACTTGCCTAATTTCACATTGTTCTATTGGTTTGTATAAATTTAAGCGCTTCATTGTCAAAATTAATAGTAAGGACAGTAAGTTTCTCAGTCACTTTTACCATGCAAATATTATCTCACCAAGAGATGATAAAGCTCGGAGAACGAATCCCCCATATAAGCCTTCTACCCATAGTAATTCCTCTAAAGTTATTTGTGGAACGCATCGGTTTTCCCGCGGATAATTTTTCCTCGCGCGTTACGTGGAAGTTTCGTGGAGGAATGAAAGTGCAAAAGAATGTCGGGAGTGCGAGAGTTGCGATAAATGCGAAACAAAGTTATACCGTTAGAAGTAAAAACATCTAGAGGAAACATTTTGTTAAGCAATTAATGACCATTTGTCGTCAGCCGTGCTTCACATTTTTAGTTCTGCTGGCTCAGGAAGAAAAAAAGTTTACGATTTTATTCGATTAGTTTTGTTCTGTTATCTTACTATCTTACAATAAAAGAGCTGTACTTTGCTATTTAAAGATATTTGTTTATAGAATAAATAGAATTATAATATGTGCATGGATCTATAATGGAACTTTATCATCGCGGATTCAAGTCTA
>OZ037776.1:54381615-54386615 GCA_964035525.1 Porites cylindrica
ATAGCGTGAAATTAGTAGTAAGAGCTTAAGATGTGTGTTGCATCTAAGACCATTATGCCATGTAAGTATTTGCTGCTAAAGCACTTTGCGTAAATTATTTTGGACATCATAAATTAGGAGAGTATATAATCACCAAGTTAGAAAGAGCTCTGTCATAATATTTAGTTTGGGTTATCACCTATTTAAAGAACCGTAAACCTCAGAGTATTAGTACGATTAAGTAGAAAAACATCGCCGAACCATCTGACAACATCGAACTATCTGCATGTATAAACTCCACTGGCACCTTCATCGTCTTCATCATTTTATAAATTTTGCTTCCTTCTGGTAACAAGCATAGAAACTGTTAAGTGCAACGAATGCTACACGTGCTGGGATTGGCTAAGAACTAACTTTTATTGATTCTGCAGATCAATGTAGCCTACAGATTATTCACTTAATTATGGTACTGCACGCAATGAATGATTTTCACCATTTCTATCCTTTTTTCAACAGAATAAACTGTGTGCCGTGCAGAGCAAAAGTGTTTTCGGTTTTTAAAAAAGAATATAAGATTATTCAGCTTCTGTAACTCCGATATGCCGATACCTTGTTTATCAAGGTATCGGCAAACGATAAAACTGTGATAAAGTGCTAGAGATTATGCTAGTGTATAAAGTACTTCTATTGAGCGCCCAACCTCAAATAAACGGCCAGTTTCCGGTAACTCCTAGAGTAGCCTCTTAGTTGTAATGGAGGTGCAAATGTAATCCCTCAGTCTCTCTGTGTTGGTCATTGACAGAAAAACATTAAACATTCTTAAATTCGACATTTATTTTAAACTGATTTTCCTACCATTTGAAAGTTGTTTTAAATATTACCATTTGTTTTTGGAAAACGATTCGTCTAAAAACCTGATCTGCCACTGGAGCCATGTAAGGGAATCCCGATTCCGAAGTCCGGGAAAATTTTGTTAGTGGAAACTGTATTCCTGGGCTTTGGAATCCGGAATACAGCCCACGGAAACCGGAATCCAGAATCTAGTGACAACGACGTGGAAGTACCTGAAATCTGGAATCCACGTCGTTTTAATGCAGAATCCAAGACGGCCTTGGATTCCCTTACATGGGGCGATGCGATGTAACAATGAGATATAACAAAGAAAGATTTTCTGCGTGTTGAAACGTAGACCTGAAGAAATTCCCCCTCTTTAATTATGCTTAAGAGGCTCTCTCAGTAAAAACCGCCCACTCAATATCGCGAGAAAAACAATTTTGCCTGAAACTCAGGCAGTGAAGCAAAAAGTTACAGTTCTTCTTTAAAAAAAAGGAATTAGAGTGGCCCATTACCCTACAGGCTAGTAAGCTACTGGTGGAAGCGTGCCCATGCGCTCCATGAGGGTGTAACTCAAGCTCTCCTGTCCATCTCTCAGAGCAACGTGGATTATCCCACTTAGTTTGCAGAGGATAGGACGAGGCTCATCCCTAAACCAGGAGGACAGTTCTCGACTAAGAACCAGCGATCGACCAATAACATGTCTAAATAAGATTAATTTACAGGTGGTTACATCTTGTCTCCGTCGCCTCTTAAAGGGTAAGCAAATTAAGAAGCACCAAAGAAGGATGTAGTGGCACATCATGCAGATATGCAGATGACCTGATGAATGATAAAATGGTCACCATGGATTGTCACAGAGAAAAGCGAAATCTCTGTATGGCCTGGGTAGATGTAAAGAAAGCTTATGATTCTGTGGATCACAAGTGGCTTTTTGATGCAGTGCTTGATTTCGTCTTGTAAGCTAAATTTAAGGTGGTCCGAACTTATTTATATGCGCGTTGGTTATGTTTTTGAATCTTTTTGAAATTCGGCAGGAATGATTTAACCGATTTCCATGATTTTCGGCATCCTTAATAAATAATGGTTGAACTTTAAGAAAATGCCGACTATCGCCTATCTGCAGGAGTATTCTTGCCCAAAGCTTTAGTTGCAAGAAACTGAGTTATCAGAAATATACGGCGAATACAGTTCGCAATACAAGAAGAACAACTTTATGCTGAATGCGGGGCAAGATAAAATAATTTTTATTTATCAAACTTACTTTGTATTTGTCCCGCTCTTTTCGAAACCTATCTTAACAAGGCAAATTGCATTATCTACGAAAAACTCTTCAGAGTTTTTAGCGTCGCAGAAACTTTGATAAATAGATGTTATTTAATCTTGCCCCGCATTCATCCCAAAGTTGTTCTTCTTGTATTGCGAACTGTATTCGCCATAGGTTTCTGATTACTAAATTTCTAGCAACTGAGAAGCTTTGGGCAAGAATACCTTTGCAGATAGGAGATAGTCCGTCGGCAGTTGTCCTGTATTTGTGTGTCAACTTTCATAAATGTGTTAGCGTTGCATTTTAACGGTTTAATTTGACCAGCTATTTGTGCAGCGAGTTCTAAAGTCACGATTGACTTCAAACTTGCAGATATAAAACTCTATAGAGTTCTGAGGCTTATTTGCCGAAGTTAGAGAAAAATCTGTCCTAGGGTTTTGAAATTATCGACATTTTTTTGCAAAAATACGGTTTTAAACATATGCCGATATATCAAGCGTGTTTATACCTAAAAGAAAATAAATAGCATCTTCTTATAGTTCGACCATTCTTTATAAAGGTGCAAAAAATTATGAAAATCGGTTAAATCATTCCTGCCGAAAAACGCGATTCAAAAACGTAACCAACGCGCACATAAATAGGTTCGGGCCACCTTAAGGACTAACTAATACTTTCAGAGAAAAAAAAAATAAATTAAAATTAAAAAAAAAAAACTAGAGATATGTACCAATGAATAGATATAAAATTCATTGGCAGACGTTGCAAATCAAACTATTACAGCGCCGCAAAAAGTGTCTAATTTTCAATTTTCAAGACGTACAAACTGGCCATGGCGCGACAAAAATTTATGCTCAACTCCCCCTCCCCACCACCAGCGCAGTCAGACCAAAGCAAACCTATTTTAGTTATAGTCTCGATAAAGCCCTTAACTTACCAGAGTTTCAGGCAAAATCATTTTTTTCCAGCGAAATTCATCGAGCAGTTTTTTATATATGAGTGAGGCAGCCTCGGCTGATGCTGTTATTTTGTAAATAACTGCAGTAATAACTTTTTCTCAACAAGATATCATACTAAAGGCGCTATTAACAATTAATTCCAATTGGGCAGGCGTACGTGTATCTTGAAAACGTAGGTTCTCTACCTAGTTCATCTACCATTCAAATTCATTTCCCAAAACAACAACATGGCTATTGTGTTTTTCAATTTGGCGATCGGCTGCATTTCCTTAATGTCAGCCGCGACTGCAAATTTCATGCAACTCGGGCTTTTCCGTGATGAAATTCGGCAAATTCCCTCTGGAAATTTCAAAATGGATCAGGACATCCGGCTAATAGCAACTAAAAACATTTCTTCCTTAGTCGCAGACGCATTCGATTGCACATTAAGGTGCATCAATCAGATAACGTGCAATTCCCTTAGGGACCGAAATAATTAGTACTACTCGTTTTTTGTTGTTAGAATGTTTTCGTGTAACGTAAACAGCTAATATTTAAACAAACCAAATTCTGAATTCTCAGAAAAAAAAAATAAAAACATCTAAAAAACAACGGGGTACATCAATCGTTTCTAGCTTTTTACATGTACTTGCCTTCTGTCAAATAATCCCTGAGTTGTTACTAATCTTCACTGGCTGCTCTCTCTCTTTTTTTCTAATCCCCTTAAAACAGAACAGATTACTCTCTATAAAGTAGAAAGATCTTAAAAGCTTCATTACTAGAGATCAATTCACGTACAAGCCATATTTCCAGTAATGGCAGTTAATTGCGCGCGTACTTCCTCGCGGTTTTGATTTCCGAGACTCCATGTCGCCATAATTCTAGAGGGGAAAATGAGGAAAGTACATTAAAGAAAAGATTTTAGCATATTTTTATTTTGTAGAAAAAATAATTAATTTACTGATCCTGCCTTATACTTAGCGCAAACATACGACTCAGTTATAGGTAAATTATTAACGATGTTAGCTTACTACCGCACACACAGTAAAAAGCAATCTGTGAATAAGGAAAAGCGGTAAATTGAATGTCTTTAAACCAAGCGCTTTTTCCATTTTTATCCGCCTCTGTTAAGGACCGGAGTCTAATGATGGTCTTTACTCTTTTAACAAAGATGATGACATTTTCTTTCTTAACGCTGGTGATAAGGAATTCTTTCATTTTTCAAGCAAGTGCAAATTTTCAACAGTCTGGGCTTTATCGAGATGAAAACCGACGAATTGCCTTTGGAAACTTCAAACTGGATCAGGGCTTCAAGTTGTCCGCGACTAAGATCGCCTCTCCAATGGTTTCCGACATATTCGATTGCGTTCATATCTGCCTTAATGGGGCAAATTGCAAATCGCTTAATTTTGCGGTGAATTGCTGGACACTGACAAGTACCGGGCAAATACAATTGATTTGCAACCAGATGTGGCTTTTCATCATTACAGCCCGTGGGTAAGTTGTAGTAAAGTAGTAAATACCTTTGGTTTTACCTAAATAAAACCTGCCCTACTTGCATACATTTTGTGCTCGTCGTTAGCTGACATAAACCTTTAATGTGTGTGTGGATTTAAGCTTGAAGCATTTTCGCAACAGTATTGTCTGCTCTTTAGAACGAGCCACAGGGCCCTCAAACCGGCCGGTAACAAGCTCATTTTAAAACGGGAAAAAATGAATAATTGTCTTTTTTCATTTATTTTTTTCCTTGGACGGTTTTGGGCAATCACGCTGAATTATTAATTGTTATTTTTTTTTGGCCAAACGTCGATAAAGAAATTTAAAAAGTACAGTCGTAATAAGCAAAAATCGTATTAGACTAGGCTGTAAAATCAATTTTTCGGATCCGTGATAAAAGTGGTACATTTTTTAAAAATTATAGCAAACTGCTTTTCTTCGTGATATTATGCCTTCCTAACAACGCTGGTCATTGTAAACAACGTTTA
>OZ037776.1:54391615-54411615 GCA_964035525.1 Porites cylindrica
CATGTATATATTTCCAATGCAAGACATGTTGCGCAAAGTTAATTCTGTTGCCTTTTGTTTGCAATTCAGGAAAAACCTGTAGTGAAATAAAGCTACACAGTCCTCAAGCCACAGATGGTCATTATGTTATCGATCCTGATGGGGATGGGGGCTATGAACCTTTTACCGTATATTGTAACATGACAGCCAAGAACGGTGTTGGTGTGACAGTTGTTGGCCATAACATGGAAAAGAGAACGCTTGTTAAAGGATTTGGCCCTCGGGGAAGTTACATGCGTAATGTTACTTACATGGGAGCGGAAATCATTAGCATTTCGCAGCTTGTTGCTCTCCTGGAAGCTTCTACAAGTTGCCAGCAATTTATAAAATACGAATGTCACCATTCTGTCATCATGCATAACGGTGACCCATACGCATGGTGGGTATCACGTGATTTGACAAAGATGACATACTGGGGAGGAGCCTCACCAGCTGATTCTTACAAGTGCGCATGCGGGGTGACGAAAACTTGCGCGAACAGAAGCAAGGGATGTAACTGCGATGCAAATGATCAAGTCTGGCGTGAGGACAGCGGCCTATTAACAGAAAAAGCGCACCTCCCTGTTTTAAAGTTGGTATTTGGAGACACAGATGCTTCTTTTGAAAAAGGTTATCACACGCTTGGAAAACTCAAGTGCTCCTGAATTGCCTAAATTGGAAAAGCAATGCGATGGGAGGTATTTTTCCAAAGATTTGCATAGCCAAACTTTTCACTTGTCTGAGGACGTTCTTCTTGGTGAACAAAATGAGAAATTCAAAAGCACAGAGATTCTCTTCTCCGAAACATTTTTCTTTTCATTTTTCTTTTTCCTACAAAAGCGCAAATACATCACTTGAGCAAATAATGAAGAATAAAGTACATGTAATATTTATTCTGAGACAACTGATGTTTAGAAAATAAAATCTCAAAACATTCGCGGGTAACGTTTATAACCTACATAAGAGCTTCCTGAACGCTAGCTAAAATGCAACAGCAAAAGAAATTCAAGCGTCCTCTATCGCAAAACGAAGAACCCTTTTGAACCGGAGATTTCTTTAACTAAGGCCGTTTTGCTGGGGTAATACCTCACGAAAGAAGAAACTCAGATCAATTGATAATTCTTTAGTTTGAATGTTGGTGACGTCAAGTGAAAACCGACAATAATGATGAATTTGACACAAATTTATGCGAGTACCATGTGTAGTAAATATATCTAGCATCTAGCAAATAATAATAAAGTTGTGATGATGATAATTATAATAATAGTAATGATGATGATGCTGATGCTGATGATGATGATGATGATGATAATAGTAACAATAATGGTGATAGGGATGATGATTAATAGACTGAGCCCGTACTCTAAGTAAAGGCTGTTGGAGATTTTTGCCAACCGTCTGATCCTGTTAAACTTAATTTCTATGTTTGTAATTGGCTTTGCCATGCCAGTTCCTAAATAAACCTCAGCATGAATCATATGAATTGTAATTAGTGTATTCCGTTATACCATCCATGAATAAGGAAAGCATTCGATATAGAGATTCGTGCGTCGTCCGCAAAAAAAGAAACAAAAACGAGACAAAAACGTTTATTTCTTAGCACCTTCCTTTATCCATTCTATTTCATTTTAGATATATCATATTTCCCTGCAATTTTTCAGCCAAGATGTCATGCTATCCGTTTTAGGCCTGGTGATAGGCTTGAATTTATCACCCGTGAATAAGAATTAAGAAAGCGTTCGAAATTGAGCACCTGCAATGTCTGTTCCTGTTCATCAGTTTAGATGTCATATTAGCATTTTGTGCTGCATCTTGTTCAAATATGTTTTTTGTTGCATTACGTCTGTTGATCGGGGCATCTGTGCTAAATCAAGTTCCAGCAAATTTCCAACAATCCGGACTTTATCGGGGTCACAAACAGAAAATTTTCTTTGGAAACTTCAAACCCGATAAGGGCCACAAATTATCGACAACGAAAATCTCTTCTCCCTTGGTTACCGATTTATTTGATTGCACGTTAAACTGCATTACCGACTCAAGATGCAATTCCTTAAATTTTGCAGTAAATCAAGACTTCAACAAACTTCATGTCTGTGAATTGTTAGGAACTGACAAGTACCGGGCCGCGGCAGACGATCTTCAAGCGAATGGCAGCATTCTACACTACAGCCCTTGGGTAAATATTATTGTTAAAGGAGCCTAATTTTTAATCAGTTTTCCTTTCATGCTGAGAAATACAACTTTTTATCAGTTAACCACCCTGACAGTACTGTAGCTGGTTCGCTGAATTATGCCAGTAATCTTTGTTGAAGAGTTTAGGTCTGCCTACCAGCGTTTCTCAGTTGAATGACTCTCTTATAGTTTCTTGGCAAACAAGTTCAGTAATTTTTCTAAGGAAACAACTATTAACTTAGCTTTACTTGAATTATAACTTTTTATCACAGTCTTCGTGCCAAAGAGAATTTGTTGGAACCCAATGCGAAAGAAAAGGTAAGTTGTGAGGTATTTTGACACAAAATTTAATATTCGTACCGATCTCAGCTGTGACAAACATTTTGCGATAAGGTCTTTGTTTTCCTTTATTCCCAAAATGAGCCTTTGGTTGGGCCAAGAGTAGCTCAACTACCAGACATGAAATTACCGTAAAATTCCGAAAATAAGCCGCGGGGCTTATATTTTTCAGAGGCCCTTTTTGAGGGGCTTGTTTTTTGGAGGGGCTTATAATCGGAGGAGCTTATGTATGGAGAGAAATTTGCGTTTCAAAATCGATTGACCAAGTTTGTAGTGGGAAGGAGATTTACCATTTTTTGCTTTGTTCTACTTTGTATTCAAGGGCAAATTCCAATTACAAGGCCCCGCAGGGCTTATATTCGGAGGGGCGATTTAACGGAGGGTTTTTTGCGTTACGATTTTGGGGGGCTTATATTTGGAGGGGCTCAGTTTAGTGGTGACCCTTTCAGGTTGTATTAATACGCGCATAAAAAGGCGAGCAAAAAAGTAGTTGGGTCATATTTGACACTGTTAAGTATGGGTAAGATTTCCTTTTGGCCCAATTAGGCTAAAAATTATAAGTTCGTGTGAGCAAATCCCAAAAAGCGCCATTTGATGATGGAAGCCCTTCCCTGCTCGTACAGAGTAACAGAAAAAAATTGTTCGCGCTCAGCTAGAAAATAATTAAATAAAAGAAATGTCCTCGAAAATTATAGTGCTTTTTTTCGGGGGGGAGGGGGATGTATACAGTTAAGTTAAGTTAGTTAGGTTAATTTTTCTAGCAAAAAATTATTCAAGGATAATTCTCCTTTCTGTTTTGACTGAACTCACCTCGGTAAAGGTAGTTTTTGAATGAGCTAAGAGAATGTACAGCCCTTTTCACTATTTATTAAAAACACGCCTTTAACTAAAGGGCAGCAGGTGGCTCAACCGCATCATGCGGTCAGGTATAACCCTGGTACTGGCAGCAGGGACACAAGTTTAGTTCTTGCTTAGGGACTGTTAATTTACATGGAGGGATGATCGAGGAAGATCTAACACCAGAAGGATCCGGCTTAAAGTCGGATTATCCCAGTGCTATATGTTAACATTATTCAGTTTACACATAAATAGTCGTATTTGTCCCTAGTACTAGGATGTTCCTGGTACTAGGAATTTCTAGCTGAAAGGTAGGAGATTCTAGATTCTAGCTTCATGTAAACTGCTGCCTTCGCAAGGAAGATCCTAGTACTAGGCACAAACCACACAAAAATGTCGGCTGGCCGTTTAGGGGCTAATCACAGCGAAAAAGACCACCATTTCGTTTGGCGTTATAACGAGCTAATTATTGTGAAAATTATGCCGAAAGACAGTTATTAACGACAGCAGAGAGAGCAGAAGTTCCAAAATTGCAGTTTTATTTTTGTCGCCCGCCATTTTAAGGTCCTTCTCGATCCTTCTCTGCTTGGGCGCCACAGTGAGCGAAATTTCTGCTTTTAAACCCAACGAAAAGTTTTTCTTCTTTCTAGGATCTTCCTGGTACTACTGACACCTTTTGCGCAGTCATTTGCGTCAAACGACGACCATTAGTGCGAAGACACATTCATTAGCCCGAAAATACGAACATTTGTACATAAATCAGATTCAATAACGATTTTTGCATTATAATCAACATTCAATAACATTTTTAGGCATTTATTTGCGTCATTCGACTTATGCCACGGTTTGCAATTCAATACCTGCATTCCTGGACAGCCTTAGGATGGAAAACACAAACATTAGTGCGCTTGTACAATCAATTAAGCGTACTTTACATTTAATATACAAAAATCGATTTTGTATTAAACGATAGAAATCCAAACAAATTTGTTCTGAATTTCAGTCTATTATATCCCTCAATAACCTCTCTATTTAAACAGTTCGGCAGGTAGGTCTGCACGAAACGGTACCCCTTAGCACATTTGGCTGCGGTCACAGTGTCTATGTTCCGACGCAGAACTTCAAAGCGACCTTTTGTGTTCGAAATTCCCCTAGTGGGATTCCTACGAATTTGGCCTCATTCCTATTATCCATACATCTTTGAATTTCCGGAGGCGAGATGTCGGTTTTGGGTGTCGCTTTCAGACAGCTTAAAACCAACCTGTTCCAACGATTTTTGGAATTGGTATTGTTTAACTGAAAATTGATTTTTGCATATTAAATGTAAAGAATGCTCAAATTTTGATTGTACAAGTACATTAATCTTCGTCTTATCCAACCCTAAGGCCGTCCATGTAGGAATGCTATTGAATTTCAAAGAGTGTCATAAAAATAATTTTAATGAATACTGTTTGCACTTAAATGTTTGTCTATTGTCCCTATTGACGTTCAAGATAGTCTTAATGACTTGGATGTTGGCGTTAATGAAAGTATATTTTTCTAGTTTGATTGCCGAATGACGCATATGAATTCCGAAAATGTTATTGAATATTGATTAAACTGCAAAAATCGTTGTTGAGTCTGACTTATGCTCAAATGTTTGTTTTTATTTATTTATTTACTTTATTATTTTTTTTGCGCTACTGAATGTATCTTCGCACTATTAGTCGCCGTTTCACGCAAATGAATGCGTATTTTCTCTTAAAGGACAGCAAAGGCGTAGTACTATGCTTCCTCCATGTAAACATTTCCTTAGACATTTCTATTATCAGATGTATCGCAAAAATAGAGAAACAGACCAGGTAAACGAGCGTGCGCGTGCTTGTAACTAATGGTTTTCATTCTTCATAATGACGTTAGAAATATCAAAAAGTTGTTTAACGTTCTTCAGTTTATCTTCTTATTCTTGTTCTTCTTGTTCTTGTTCTTCTTCTTTTTGCGTATTACAGGAAAAACATGCAGTGAAATTAAACTTTACAGTCCACAAGCCACAAGCGGCTCTTATGTTATCGACCCTGATGGAGAAGGAGGCTACGAACCTTTCACAGTCCATTGTGACATGACTGACAAGAACGGAGTCGGAGTGACAGTTGTTGGGCATGACAGTGAAACCAGGACTTTTGTTAATGGTTATCAAGGCAAGGGAAGCTACGTGCGTAATGTCCATTATCTTGGATCAGGTATCACTAGTGTTCCACAGTTGGCTGGTCTTCTGGACATGTCTTCACATTGCGAGCAATTTATTAAGTATGAATGCTATCATTCTGTCCTCCTGTATATGGGCAGCTCCTATGGCTGGTGGGTATCACGTGACTTGGTAAAAATGACATACTGGGGTGGAGCCTCCCCGTCTGACTCGAACAAGTGCGCATGCGGGGTGTTGAATTCCTGTGCAGACAGCAGCCTCGGCTGCAATTGTGATATAAATGATTACGCATGGCGTGAAGACAGCGGTCTCCTTACAGAAAAGTCCCACCTCCCTGTTTTGCAATTGAAATTCGGGGATACAGATGGATCCAGCGAAAAAGGTTACCACACGCTGGGAAAACTGAAGTGTTACGGAATGGCTTGACGCTTGGACATAAACTCTCCGTTATCAATTGTAACACTGTAATGTCAATACAACATCTTGCTAACTGTTACTGTAAAGGCATCAAAAGGCATTGTATCATATACTGCCTTAGTTTGTAATTTTTGTTAAATGCCTTTTTTTCTGAAGTTGCAAAAGCTTAAAAAAAATGGATTGTTTACCGTAATGCCGAGGCACATTTTGGGGGGAAAAGAGAATAAGGTACCAGATTTTGCAATTGAAATTTGGAGATACAGATTAGTCTGAACAAGGATTTCACACGCTAGGAAAACTCAAGTGTTGCGGAATTGCTTAAGTTATAAGGTTGAAGAAAAAAGTTATCCAATCAACACTGAAACATTAATCAGACATCATTTTAGTTTTTCACTTGCATTGAGTTACCAGAGGAAAGCAGGGAAGGAGGGTGGGTTATTTAACACTGAATGGAATCGAGTGAAAGTTTCCCACGAAATTTATACTTCAGAAAAAAAAAAATGGTTTGACTGCACTAGTTTTCAACCAAAGTCGCGCATTTTTATCCCAGAAGAAAACAATAACGGGGCCCTAAATTGTAAGTTGAAATAAGACCAAGATTATCGACATTTAGTATATAAAAGTTTTATTTGTCGGTAAGAAAAAGTAACGACCGCGGCCGTTCGGTCATTGAGAGCCACAATTGTCATCGTTGGCAACAGTAAATGAGTTAACAAATCATCATTTTTGTGCTCAATTATTATCTCACTGTTTTAATATAACAGTAAAACAAATATTCACCTCAGTGTCGGTGGCTTGGCGGCCTCGGTAAATATCCACACCACTAGTCACCTCCACTTCGGTGAATAATTGTTATTTATTTAAACAATCGAAACATACAATGCAAGCATAAGTCTTTAAATTGTAGGCAAGGCTGAGCGGACAGTTATAGATGGTTAATTTATTTTTCCAAGTTTTGGTTATAGGAGGAAGCTAGAAAGACTATGAAGGAATGGAATAAACGGTTACGTGATTCAAAATTGAAAAAATATGTACATAATCATAATAGTAACACTAAAATAAACATAATATGTGTCAGGTTGAGAACTCAAATTAAATTAAAATAGGCGGAAACTTGTACATAGATTTTAGCACAGAGACGTGAACCTATAGAATTAGTATGTGTAAAAAGGCTCGGGAAATTATAAGGATTTGGACAAAACGCCCGTGAAATTATTCCCTAATTTCACGAGTATACCATTTGATTACCTATTAATATCATGGGTGACGAATTACGTTAGCTATCTTGGATTTTTGACATGTTTATCCTGGATCGTATCGATCGAGAACTCCTGCACTCTCTCGAACGTTTAGAGCTTATATTTTTAAATTTGGCTTAAGTTCAGAGTTTTTCGACAAAATACCTGTTTGAATCCTTCTTGATGTGCTCTTTCGTGTGTTCAGGTTTTCTAAAGCGTCTTTTTCTGCCCTGACATCTTCATTCATGACATTTTAAAATTTCGTCGCCATCTTGACACTGAGACGGACGTTAGGTTGTCATGGCAATTTTGTGATTTCACATGTGAAATTACAAATTAACGTTCAAATTTCGCGCTAAAATTAAGGAGTAATTCGTTACCTATGATTGAAGCTTGAAATACAACAGAGACAACGGAAAGCAGAGTTGGAAGCAAATTTAGCCAACAAAACAGACGTTGTTGTTGTTGTTGTTTTTTTTTTTTTTTCGTGTTTAAGGGTGAGCGAAGTGAAAAGAGACACGCATGACAGGGAAAGTTTTCATTTGACCAACACTGTTCCGAAGCAGCTCGCTGCAGATTAGCCTGGATTTCGCTGGATTTCTAAAGTTTAAATATGAAAGAAAAAGCGAAAAGCATTCTGGTCGTAGTAGTTAAATGACGTCATCGTGCAAATGGCCTATTTGCGAAAACAATAGGATATTTCTCAGAAAATAAAGTCGTATAAGTAAGTGTACATTTGCACGGAGTGTACAAAGAGGTGTAAGCAAGATAAAAGTGGTTTCGTACATTTCCATAGTAACAAGATTACTAATTGGAGGATAAAACTGCACATTTTGCCTCCACTACACGATCGAACACACAAAAACAAACAATATAGAAAAATGCGCGCATCGGTCAGCCGAGCCTATGATACACTTTATACGCCCTCGTAATAAATGTCATCGTTACAGTAACATCAATACGTCACAGCCGGACGCCTAAACCCCCAAAAAAGCAATTATTGGAAACATAGGGACCGTGTAACTCCAACCAATACTGTGGCTTTGGCATAGCCTTTGGAGTTATAAGGCCAAGCTAGTTCAAGTAAAGCTTTAACATGTATAGAGAAGCTAAGGCCATGATAATAGAGCGATTTTCGTATGACCTTGAAAAATGGTTTTGGTAAGTGTTCGTTTTTTGTTTTATCAGCCAATGGATGAAAAGATCAAAACAAGTACTCTTCGCTTTACCGCCAAAGAAAACCCTAATATGGAGAAGGCATCGTTCGATTGGTCTATCGTGTGGCAGTATGACGTCAAAGCGAAGTATCGATTGATTTCTAGAAAGTTCTTGGGCTTGAAGTTTATTCATCCGAGCGTTCGCTTAACCAACCAAAAGCCCCCCGCGTTTGTATCCGTTCGACAAACCAATCAAATCGCTCTATTTGCGTTCGTTTGTTGTTTCTGTCTTGGTCGCGCGTTTTCATTTCAAGGTCATACGAAAGTCGCTCTAACAGCAACTCAAAAGTACACGTCACGTTACAAATGCGAAACGAACTAAGCCAAATATAACAAAGTAAAAACTAAATTTAACAACACAAGTTGACTTGGCGAGGCTGACCGTATAATGACACTAGCAACAAAACGGTAACTATTTCAAACCCCCGAGCCGCGATACCTCGCCGGTAACACTCGACCCCTGTCGCTCCGTACCGTGCCGGGAAAATATTAATTTTTGTCAATCCTTATTTACACGATTAACATTGTACTGTATCGATTAAATCTGCTTACCCTAAAGTACCGATTGAATCGGCTGTACTGAGTAAGTGTACAAAGAGTACCTGCGGTACAGAATGTACAGGCTGCTAGGAGAGATTTTTACATGACCTCGGCGAATTAACTGAATTGTAGAACCGATAAAGAGAAGGAAATCCTGCGGTGTGACTATGGAAACAAAGAAACTGCTGGCCGCGTAAGACGCGGCATGATTTTTACGCCAAAACGAGGCTCTGCCTCAAAGAACACACAAAAGAATCTCCCAAGACAAGTGTCTCGGTTGCATTTATGTGTTTTCTACAATTCTCGAGTTCCATCTGTTCCCATGTGGGGGGAACGGTAAGGGTGGGAGCTCTGAAGATACTCTACTCCATTGACCTATCTTATATACATATAGAATTTTCTTTTTTGTCTTGTACTCGCCTCGAATAGCCTTCGCTAATTGCGGGCACAAGCTTTGCAAGGTATATTTAATTTGAAATAAAAAAACTTGTTGCGTTGTGTTGTTGTTGTGTTCACTGTCACAAAAAGTGTCCGAAAATCGCTTCTCAACTTGCACAGATGTACATGGATCTAGGTTGGAATGTTATTCTTGAGGTAAAGGCCATATACAGCAATATTAGGAGGCATTTAGCGACAGATTAATTTTTGTAAACAGGCATATTTTTAATACACAAACTCTGTACTATTTAGAAGCCCAAGCCAATGTCTGAGTTGTTGAGCGAGCCGATTCGTGATACTTCTTATCCCATCCAAAAGGCCCAAAAGCAGAAATCGCATAAAAAGCATATACTAGGAATGACAGTGCAGCCCAGAAAACTACAATAGCTCATTCTCAAGGGCAGCCCCCGTTTAAATGGCTCAGGACAAAAAAATTGCGCTGTTCCGTATTTCGTTCACCCGGAATCTGCAAGCTTTTGAGAGGCGAAGTTTGCACGTTTTTGACCTGATCAAGATTAGGTCAAAATTTAAGTAGAGTGCAGGCAATGACGAGAAGGCGATAGATGTTTGGGAAATCCGCTTCATTGCTAGCACCAAGTGCTAATAAAAGGTCGTTTGGAAGCTCACCATCTGCTGACTGCCAGCGTTTTCCATCTAAGTACCTCATTTCCAAGAAATTTGGGAAATGGATTGTCTTTCTCCCAGAACAGCATGCCCTCTACTTCATCATCCAGCTGCAGTGCCTTATTTACTATAATTGATGGCACTAGACAAAGGAAATTGCGAGCGTGGCGAACTTCGTCAAAACTCGATCCTGCATTATTTACAGTCTTATTGAAATGATAGATTGGACTGGAACTTGTATTATAACCAGTTCATGAAAAAAGCAATAACAAAAAATACAAACAAAACCAAAAGAAAACAGCAGGTGATTGAGGCAGCTTAAAAATCATGCAGTAGTATTGGTTATGAAATAACTCGATAGATATATACAAGACAAACCTTTCTCAGTCATTTCTAGTAAAGGGCGCTGGTATTGAACCATGCCTTAAAACTTCATAAGAAATTAAATGATGATTTGACTCAATATTTTGAGCGAGTAAAATGTTGACATACATCTACGTTCCCGCTAAATGCAAAACTTATAGCCTTGGGTGAATGTTCTCTATTCTGGGTCGTCATGCCACATTTTTTGGGTTAAAGGCTCCTTGTCTTAGAGAAATACAGCGAAACCTCTATTAAGCGGATCCCCAATTAAGAGGGCACCCTCTATTAATCGGACATTAAGCCGTGTCCCGAAATTAACGTCTTATATTTCAGCTTTATAACCAATTACAACTCTAAAATAAGGTGTATTTGGCTAATTTCTATTCTAAAAACCTCTATTAGGAGGACACCGGACTGAATTGACAATAGTAGTTACTGTAATGGATTACGTACGTCCTTGAAATACGGGCTGAAGTCAGTTAATGTCTTTGCATTTACAAACAAATAACAGTTGGTAGTGAAAGGTAATGAACTTGAACTCTGGATATCGACTGGATGACTTCTTTAATAACATGCAGCTTTCTCACAGTACGGGGTAACCGTTGGATGTTGATCGAGTAACAAACATTGCGCAATTTCTACCCGGGGGGGTACTCCATAATATGGGCTATATAGGTATGTGCGGCCCCAAAGGGTAGGGTTTTTCAGCCGTTTTGGTCATAAATTGGGTATCGATTTTGGCTATTTTGCCGCCATTTTGGTCATAAATAGGGTAACGATTTTTGCACTGTAGTCTTGAATGCACTTTTTTAGAAGAAGCTACTTCCTTATCATGTCCCCCTAACCTAATAAAAGCAGATAAACATTGCCTTTAACATTGGTCTGAACTAGGGAAATAATTATAAGGCAGGTCTGAAACAGGGTATTGATTTAAGGGTCAGGTCATAAATAGGGTATCAAATTTTTGGTTAGGTCATAAATAGGGTAGGGAAAATCGCAGATTTTGGTCATAAATAGGGTAAGGGTTTTGGGAAGCGGGCCGCACACCCCTACCCAATTTTTCTGCGAGTACCCCCCCCCCCCCCCCCCCCGGGAATTTCTACAACCTCTATTAAGCGGGCACTTGGGAAGGTCCCGAAGGTGTCCGCTTAATAGAGGTTTCACTGTATAACAACTACCTAAAAGCTACTAGGTGAAGGCTACGTGAAAGCTTGTCAGGAAATCACTTTTAAGATGATAATAATACCCAGACCTTACGAGTTAATCTAATCATCTAAAGGCATCAGAAGAGGATTTCTGCAATGATCCTCTTGGCAGTTCAATCACGTTATGTTACTGGTTTTGCTTGCTAGTTCGATTCTTAGCTATCTCTCACAATGCCTTATTATTTATTCTATTAAAGGCAATTTTTACGGTTTTAATTTACCACCCATGAATAAAGAATGCATTCGGAATAGAGCACCTGTAATTTTCATTCACTTAAGTTTGGATAAGGAGTTTTGTAATGCAAGACGTTTTAGAAGATATTTTTCGTTGCATTGCGTTTGGTGATCTGGACATCTGCACTAAACCAAGCCACAGCAAATTTCCAACAGTCGGGGCTTTATCGGGCTCAGGAACAGAAACTTTCTTTTGGAAACTTCAAACCAGTTAAGGGGCGCAAATAGTCTCCCTCGCAGCCGTTTTTAGTATCGTCACGCAACGCTCCTCCCCACAAACGGCCGTTTGTGGGGAGGAGCGTTGCGTGACGATACTAAAAACGGCTGCGAGGAGCGTTGCGTGACGATACTAAAAACGGCTGCGAGGGAGACTAGGGCACAAATTGTTCGCAACGAAAATTTCCTCTCCTTTAGTGGCGGACGTATTGATTGCATATCAAGCTGTATCAGCGACTCAAGATGTATTTCGATCAATTTTGCGGCAAGTCCAGACTCCAACAAACAAGTACCGGGCCACTGCAGGTGACCTTCAAGTACAGCCCTTCGGTAAGTGATAATTAAAAGAGCCTAATTTCTTAGCTGTTTTTTCTAAGCTGAACGCATATCCTTAAGGCTGAACTAAATAGTTTATCTGTTACATGTACTTCTAGCCGTTTGGCCGATTCATGGTTACTGGGTGTCATTTACAGTACTGTTAAGTCTAGCTCATCACCTTTTGGAAAATCAAGTAATAAAATAGAATAAATTTCTAACCCAGTTTTACTCAAACTTGCTATTGCAGTCTTCATGTCAACGAGATCTCGTTGGAATCCGCTGCGAAAGGAAAGGTGAGACGTGACGTATTTTTGAACGCAATATGTTTATAGCAGTTAGGGTGGACTGTATTAGTACCGTTTTGCGCTGCGCTAATACAGAAGCGGAGTAATTTTTTGAAGGATTGAGCAAACTATTGCCATAAAGTCGTTGCTTTTTTTGCTCCCGAAAAATAGCCTGTGTGGGGAGTGTTGGACTAAAGGTTGTTATGACTACATGTTATGAAAATTAATAAAGGAGTCAGTGGGCAACCCTTAAATATGCAAGGTGAGAAAGCAAAAAACAAACCACGAGAACTACAACTTTTGGAATAGAGTTCATCATCAGATGCCATAGCTGCGAAAATTAATAATTCGCTCTCAGAGCAGTATGAGTCAGAGCAACAACACCACTAAAATATTTCAAGAAACCGTAAAAAATAAAGTAAAATTTTAGTAAAAGTAGAAATAAAAACCTATTCTAGAAAAAAAATGCTAATTTTGAAAAAACAAAAGTCGCTTTCAAAAATCGGTTGCCATGTTAACGTCAATGTTGACGTACATGACACAACGACTTTAAAATGTTCCCTTAATTATAAATTTTAGGAAAAGTCGCCAAGATTGGTGGTCATAGCTTGAAAGGTTTTGTAGTTACAGTATAGCCCCGGTAACTCGAACTCGGCCGGGAAACAAAAAACAGGTCGAGTTAGCGGGAATTCGAGCTATCGGGGTAAATATCTGTGAATGTTGATCAAGAGAAAGGAAATTTAGTTCGAGTTAAAAGCGATCGAGCGAGAAATTCGGGTTATCCGAGTTCGAGTGATCGGGGTTCGACTGTATTTAACATTTTTAGCTTCAAAAGTCCTACCGGTCTGAATACGGCTCATTCATTTGATTTAAGAATTTTTCGTCTCCAAAATATTACTTTCAATTGATAATTCGAGTTGAAATAAAGGGAAAGTATGGATGTTATTGCATTAATTACTACAATAATGTTGTTCCAGACTTGAGAGAGCTCAGAAGTTACAATAGGTAATCTCATGATTTTTCTTGTGCAATTTGGAATAATTAAACAAGTACCACTAAATTTTTCAGACTAGCAAAAGATCTTTAAAAAAATTGTCCTTAGTAAGTCCTTACTTATTCCAAATTCTTCAGGAAAATCATGTGATTACTTATTAAAATATACACGAAAAAACAACTACAGCAAAAACTTTAGACAGAGCGGGCTTTTTTTATCATTTCACTGTTAGTGGCTAAAACAAATTCGCACAAAGGTTGACAAATTAAACATTTTTGATGAACAACACTTTCAAAATCATTGAACTAAATATTTTGAAATTTGCAAGGTTTGATTTTACGTTATTAAAACCTTTTAACAAAAACCTGGCTTACAATAATCAGCAAAAGAAAACTGCGTTGACTCGATTATGAAAGCTCTGATAGAACGAAGGAAAAGTATATAGCCATTGCTGTTTAGTGTCTGCTTTTTTCTTGTTGTTTAATTGAAAAAAAAAAAATGAGTACATTCACCTGTAGATCACCTGATCGGATAACAAGGGCAGTGGGTCGCTCCCACGCATCATCAGGTCATGCGGGTATAACTTCAGGTAGTGACAACCAAGGGCAAG
Source organism: Porites cylindrica (assembly GCA_964035525.1). Classification (NCBI taxonomy): domain Eukaryota; kingdom Metazoa; phylum Cnidaria; class Anthozoa; order Scleractinia; family Poritidae; genus Porites; species Porites cylindrica. The sequence goes on from OZ037776.1 coordinate 54,405,865, forward strand.
TGTGAGTAAAAGATTTGAGTATAAGCAAAGTAAAGCGTAGACAGAGAGCTGCTACAGATAAGCCAATCAGAGAGGCCGTATAACGCGAGAATTTTTTTCATTGATCATTATGTTTATGCAACCTTTTTGTGTATCGCGATTCAGGAAAAACCTGTACTGAAATAAAACTGTACAGTCCACAAGCCACAAGCGGCTCTTATGTTATCGACCCTGATGGAGAAGGAGGTTACGAACCATTCACCGTCTATTGTGACATGACTGGCAAAAACGGAGTTGGTGTGACAATTGTCGGTCACGACAGTGAAACCAGGACCCTGGTCAATGGATATGAAGCTGCAGGAAGCTACGTACGTCATGTCCATTACATAGGAGCAGGCCTGACTAATGGTTCACAATTGGCTGGTCTTCTGGACATGTCTGCACATTGCGAGCAGTTTATCAAGTATGAATGCTATGATTCTGTGCTCCTGTATATGGGTAACCCAAGTGGCTGGTGGGTATCACGTGACTTAGAACAAATGACCTACTGGGGTGGAGCCTCCCCGTCTGAATCCTACAAGTGCGCATGCGGGGTGACGAATTCGTGCGCAGACAGCAGCCGTGGTTGCAATTGCGATAAAAATGATCGCACATGGCGTGAAGACAGCGGTCTTCTCACAGAAAAGTCTCACCTTCCGGTTATTCAGTTGAGATTTGGAGATACAAGTGGATCTACTGAATCGGGATATCACACGCTTGGAAAACTAGAGTGTTTCGGAATTGCATAGGGGATTTGAATTCACAATCTCTGTCATTCAATACACTGTTTACAATGACATTAATGATGCATCGTGCTGATTATTGACATAATTATCATTGCATTCTTAAAGCTAAAGGATTTGAAGAAAGCACTCTTTTATTACCTCACAATTTCGTACTATTTATAGATGTTATCAAGATATCGTATTCACCAATCAGTCATCCAGCTTTTATATCGTAGCCCAATTTTTGTTTAGTTTTGGAAAAATTAGTCTGTGATTTATAGTTTTTTTTTTCTATTTTTCACCTAGTCAGTGACATGACGCCAATTGAGTTAATTGCTTCTCCTCTTAAATGCTAAGTACCTTCGTGGTTCTTAATTTCGGGACAATCGACTGAATCCCAGAGTTTAGCACCGCTGAAACGGATATTAAATATCCATAGTTTGTCCTGCTTTAGGGAAATAGAAGGACTTTCCACATGATGGACCAAGCGACCCTCCAAAAGGGAAATTAAGGCTACATTTACGTATCTTTTACATTTCTCTTCATTTTTGACCAAACTTGCCAGATAGGCTACGATTCTTGCTAACATTGTTGGCTAACAATGTTTGGAGTGGTGCATCCGTTTGCCCTTATCGCTAAAAGTTTGACTGCTTACAAAATTTGCGCAACAACTCCCAACAACACGCAAAAATATGCAGCGGAGTGTGATGACGGACGCAGTGTGGACTTGTTGGCCAACAATGTTGCGTCCGTTTACATCAGGCTTCAGAGTTTAAATCAACGAAACATTCGGGCTCTATTATTAGCGAAACATCTCCACCGCTTTTGCTGTTGGTTTGAGTGGCTAGAGCGAAGCTAAAGTCCCAAAAAATTTAGAAAGTTTTTCATCATTGCTGTCGATTTTTGGGTACTGTCTTAGGAAAAGAGACGAAAAACAGAGCTGAACGCACTATCATGAAAAAAATCTTTATTTACGCACGGGCGTGCGTAAATAAAGAATTTGTTCATAGCGGCTCAATAGGACTTATATAGGATAAGCAAAAGCGCTATGTTATAATACTATTTTGCGGGTGTTGTTAACATTTTTAAGGACCCTCACCATCAAGCAGCTGATAATATACGGGGCTGCAAACTTCTCCCGGGCCCCAGCAGAGTAACGTTACAATTAACGTAACGTAACTTAATAATTATTTACTCTTCCGTTCCCCTGATATATTTTTAGCTCCCAGATTTAGAACACACGTGACCAGCTGCAACCTGGGCAGGGTTGTTCGAGGCTGGGTTAAGATAACCCAGGGTTAGTGCGAACTTTGAACTCAGATATCAGAGCTTAAAATTAAAATTCAGTTTAATTCTTTTTGCCTACAATTTGATGATCGAATACTCTAAAAAGAAAAGAGAAAATTATCGGAGAGAGTGCTTTTGATAACAAGAAAAAGAAAGCCGGGTTAAAATTTAACCCCGGGTTAGTGCTAACCGGCGTTCGAACAACTGAGCCCAGGATTATAGTTCTCAAAGCAAGAGAGAGAATCGGCCTGGGAACGAGGTTGGTTTGAGTGGTCAGTTATTGTTTCTTCTCGATCTCGTTTCGGATATGGTACTTTCGGAAATTAATATTCACGAGCTAATGATATTACACAGTTGAATACAAGAAAGCGTTTACTTACTTAACAGAAACATAATAATGATAACGCGGTCGTCCGATTTTATTAATCACTCGAATTGGACTCCACTCAGTTCTGTTACCAGTTAATCATAACTTTGACAAAATTTGTGATATAATAGGCTATTTTTTAAATCAAAACACAAGAAATTCGAAATTTTGTTTTGCTAGCAGTGAAAAAAAAAGCCATTTAAGCGCGGGCGTGATGGCGCGTACTGTTCAATTACTTAGGCATGACGCGTACTGCCCTATTAAACTGTCAAATTAAGGCTGAAATCAGGGCAGTTGATAGCCAATCGGATTTGACAATTTTGTTATAGTTGTGATTATAACAATAATGATAACAGAGGAAAAGACACAAAGATTAAAGGTACACTGACTTCTATCACCATACCGTTTATTACACTGAAAAAAATGCTAGTCTGTGTCAAGTACTTAAGAAAAAACTTTCATGAAAACCCCAACGCAACAGTTACCTTATATCAAACCAAGAAAAGAAACAGCTCAATTGCTGGTTTTCAGTGTCACGCCATTCAAAACAGATCAAAATAAACTCAAAACCATTCGATAGATAAAGTCCAGAATCTAGGAAATGAAAGGGGGAAAATGTACAAAGACCCTCGCAAAGATTTAGGTCGAAGGAATTATTCGTATACGAGATGTCCGAAGAAATGATTTACCCAAATTTATAGAGATTTATGTGGAGACGCCATGCTGGTGCTCATCCGGGATGAGCACCAACATGGCGGACGGAAACCAACAGAAACACCTGTTACCGAGTTTTGCCACAGAAACGCAAATTTACTCCTAGAGGAACTCATTTAAAGTAATACTTTTTTCTAATACATGAACTGTTTAGATATTAGCAAAGTAACTTTTTTAACCTACATGACAGCTCTCTCGGCCGTCATGTAAATGCTGTGTCACGCAAAAGCTTAGAAATTCAAGCGTACTCTATTACAAAACCAAGAGTCCCTCTGAAGCGACAATTTGTTTGAAAGTTAGTTTTCACCTGCTCTAATACACCATGAAAGTAAAATCTCCGTAGGATGGATAGTTGTGGTTTGAATTTTTTAGTGACGTCATGCGAAAACCAACAATTGTTTGTTTGTCTGTTTTTTCTTTTTTCTTTTTTCTTTTTATGGCATAGGTCAGGGTTCGACTTTCGCCACCCTCACTTTTTTGTTTGCATTTTGTTTGTTTGTTTGTTTGTTTGCTTTTGTTTTGTTCAGGTTTTGTTTTCGTAACTGTATAAGATGCGTCTTTAACTGCGCGATAATGCTGGGGAGGGGTTCAAGTGGAAAAGAGAACTTTCCGATTCCCTCAAAAAGGTTGTTTTCTCAGAAAACATCTTGATTCCGTCCTAGGGTTAACAACCTATCCTCTGACCACACGTACTTCTCTCACAAACTCTGAGTACTTCTAAAGGAAATATAATTCAAAAGTATAAAGAGAGAACTGTATGTTACAATACAAGTTAGAATTCTCATTTTTGATCATATAATATTCATATCCCTTTTAAATTCGTCTTTACCGTCGATTTTTAGAGGTTTACTTCATTGAGGTAAAACTGAATGATCAAGTGTAGCTTTTGTATGTAAAGCTGCCCCCCCCCCCCCCCCCCCCCCCGTATAAAACCAAAAATGAATCATAATATGCCGTAAATAGGTTGTACATGAAAACAATAAAACATGGGAAAGACATATTTTACGGATATAGCGAGCACATTTGACTCTGTGCAATATATTTTTAATCATATACTAGAGACTCTATCTCTTTTAATTATTAAAAGCACAATGCAAGTGCCAGAAATATTGAACAGGTTATCCTTAGAATACGCTTACAGTATCCAATAGAAGTCTACGATTAAATATATTATAAAATATTCTTTCTCCGTAAAATTTCCCTGGATAGAGGGTCTCAATGGGGTGGTGGTATTTACGGTTGTCGGCTAAAATTTTGGCTCTTTTACGGCTATCGGCTAATTTTTTTCAGTTACGGTTAACAAAAAAGTTAAAAATTGACTTCTTTTGTTTCAAAAAGTTAAATATTAATTAACCTGTATTTTTTGTATCTTTAAAGCAAAACAAAGGTCTTAGGATCATCTCGGGATATGAAATAAGCTATTCTTTTGAAAAATTTTAACATTTGATAGATCGTACTTTTTACAAAGTATTCCACTTCTAATATTATTTTGCACATAGAAATGTCAATAGTCAATTTAAAAATAATCTTTGTGAAAAAGCAAAGCACACACGGGAACGTCTAACTCAAGGCCGGGGCGCGACATTCATACGGAGGATTATTCGTGGGAGACGGGTTATCCGTTTGATTATTCGCTTCAGATAGGTAAATACGTCTTAATTTGAAAATGGAATAGTTTTAATTTTGAATGAACAATCCGCCTGACTTTATTCTTCAATTTCGAAGACGGGATTATCCGTTCCAGATAGCCTGTGTACAGCCGCCCCCTCCCCTCAGAAAAAAATCGGAGAAGGGGTGTCTGTCGGGAAGGCGGAAGGGGGCGACTGTACACAGGCTAGTCTCAGACGGATAATCCGTTTCCCGTCTAGCTCTAGTGTGAAAACGGCCAATAACAATACTCCCGTGTCCAGTGTTTTTAATGATAGTGAAGGACTGTACGGAGCCACTGTCAGCCGTTGCCTTGTCCGTAGGCATCATTATTTCGCGCGGCTAATGCGTTTCGGGTCACCTGGTCTGAGCGAGTTCGCCACCGAAATGCCTTGACCGAGACTGCGTGGGAAGACGCCGTACAGGGACTAGGCATGGCATGGCAATGTCTACCGCAGCGTCAGAGAAAAACAGGGAAATGTTGTTTATCGGCAACGTGTTTTACAAACAGTGAGATCTCTGCGTGTTGTTTCACTAGTGTTTCGAGGGCACGACCTTCTGAAAATCGCAAATATTAATCCCTAGCAAGACGCCACACTTTCGCTATGGAAAAAAAAAATTAGTTCCCCGAAAGAACGGCGGAAATGGAAATGGGTGTTGGTCAACACCTAAAAGTCGCTTTACCTAACTTGCGTGCGGACTCACAATAGCCGGGAAATAAAAAACGTAACCATAAGTGAGTTTAGTACCTTCCCTAAAAGTAGCAAATCTAGGGAACAATTTCTTTTACGGTTAACTCTTTTTTACCCTACTTACGGCTAACGCGAGAAAATTTTTCAATTTTTACGGCTATCGACTAAATTTTTGGCCGGTTTACGCCTATCGGTTAACCCCATTGAGACCCTCTGGATAGCCTAAAACGTTTTCTTTAATGAATTTAACCGGAACAGTCGTTGGGTGCCCCTGAATTATATAGAAAATGATCTGAAGGGA
>OZ037776.1:54421615-54429115 GCA_964035525.1 Porites cylindrica
CAGGAGTTGCAATATGAAGACAATTTGTTGAGGCAATTTTGTAATCCTAGTTTCGATCGTGATAATATAATAAGGTCGTCAGCATAAAAAAGAGAATTGAGTTTGGTGCCATTTGGTAGCACAAACGGATCAGATAAAATATTGTTGAATGAAAAAGCTAGATCATTAACGTATAGGTTGAAGAGAAGAGGGCTTAAAATGCAGCCTTGACGCACACCTCTAGTGCATTGAAAAGGATGTGTTTGGTTATTTCCAATCCTAATAGAACAGGTAGAGTTTGAGTATAAACTTTTTATGACTTTATAGAAGTTTCCTCGGACATTTATTTGTAACAGCTTGTATAAGAGTCCATCGTGCCACACCGAATCAAATGCTTTTCTAAAGTCCACAAAACATGCGTATACTTTCGTTTTGTGACAGTCAACGTATTTGTCAATTAATGTTCGTAGTGTAAGAACATGGTCAGCGGTTCGATTATTTGCTAAGAAACCTACTTGAGATTTATGAAGTATGTCACGCGACTGAATGTGCTTGAGAAGTCTTTGATTGAGAATTGAGCAAAATAGTTTCCCAAGACAACTAGAAATACAAATTCCTCGATAATTTGAGGGATCACTTTTAGTCCCACTTTTAAAAATTGGTGTTATAAGGCCACCGCACCATGTTTGAGGCATAGTGCCTGACGTCAGAACAGCGTTAAATAACTTCAAATAAATAGGCATTAGTTCATTTAAGCTGGATTTGATCATTTCATTTTTTATTCTATCTGAATACGAAGATTTGTTGTTTTTGAGTTTGTTAGCCGCTGTGCGTATTTCGAGTTCAGTTATTAGGTAGAGTCTAGGTAGTCCAAAGCATGCGATTGTGTTGTTGCGTCTTCTAATCTTGTTAACTCATCGATAATGGCTTCTTGGTGTGAATTAAGAGGCTCGTTTGAATGTAGTGACTGGAAGTGAGACAACCAACTTTCTTCTGAGATTGGCGGGGTACTAGTTTCCTTCATAGCAAAGCAGTGTCTCTGGCGCTGTCGTTGAAGAAAGGATGGTAAGCTGTATTTGGTCAACGTCTTAGAGTTTACAATTATATTGGAAAAAATTATACCAAAATTAAAATGGAGGTGCTGTAGGGTGGGAGGGGGGGAGGGGGAGGGGTTGAGGAGAAGACCACAGAAATCGTCAGGAGCAGAAAAAGAAAGAAAGGGAAAGAAGGCAATAATCCGAACCTTCAAGGGAAATAGAAAAAGTTCCGCGTTATCGGGAGTTCGAGTTATCGAGGATAAAATTATATAGAAAATGATCTGAAGGAAAATGAAAATTGCTTCGAGTTAGTGGGAGGTTCGACTTATAGAAGGTTCGAGTTACCTGGAGTCGACTGTATATAATAAAAATTATAATAATAAAGTAAGCAAGCAAAACAAAAAAAAACAACGAAAAAAAAAGAAGAAGAAGAAGAAGAAAGAAAAATAAAGGGTAATAAGTAGGATTCAAGCTCCTCACCTTCGCCTTGGCGCAACTTATCCTTACCACTACACTACTGAGGATGATTGCGTAAGTTAGGTGAAAAGTCTTAAGTTTAAAGCTGATCAAGCCGTATTAAACACGAATTCAAAGGTATACTCAGGAAAATAACCGGGCTATTGCCAGTAAAAAAAAAAACAATGTAAAAGCATTTCATGATGGCAATAAAAGAAAATATACCTAACCAGGAGCAGGGTCCTGACCCAACAAAGCCGATGCAACTCGTTTGCGAAGTAGTACGCAAAACATGTTTCCTTACCTAGATTTCCGCTGATATTTTGAGACCAATGGTCCAAATCACATCCATTTTCTGTAAAAAGTAACACTACTTTTGAAATTTGTCGCTAACAGCATTTATTGACCTCTTAAACGGCCGCAAAAGCACCGAGCCAGGTTGATGGGGGTTTTGTTTACTCGCTGCCTTGTTGCTAGGCAACTGCTTTCTCCCAAATCGATAGAGAGAGATCTATGACCAAAGCACGATCACGCCTCGCCGAGCTATTGTCTTGCACGTTGTCCCGGGCGACAAATTTATAAACTCGCTTCGGTCGCAGCCTTACGGCCGCTCGCTTCGCGAGAAGTACATCCCCAATTCCAAAGGTAAACCACAGGCGGCACAGACGTAATGTGTGTTAATAACATGGACAACATGGGATGAGTCGTCGAAACTCCCATGAACTAAAATAGTCCAATACTTTCATTTTTGGACTATTTTAGTTCAAGGGCGTTTTGACGACTCATCCCATTTTGTCCATGTTATTGACACACACTACGTCTGGACCGCCTGTCGGTCGGTAAACAAACACTGGGTAAACATTAGAATGTACTTACTAATACCCGATCACTGCTAGTCTTGGTTTACAGAACAGCTCAAAAATATATATCAGTCATTTTAATCGTATTGTCATTCATACAGATCTTAACACCGCATAGCAAATAAATATATGAAGAATCTAACATGATGATAAATTAAAGATGAATATAACACCTTTTATTAAAAGTTGAATCATTGGATAATGCAATTCTAGAGCTCTTCCGGTGGCTTAGCCATCATGTTATATGAGCCATTATACCAAGCTCTCCAAACATGGTAACTGTACGCGTCTCCCAAAATTAAAAACAAGCTAAAAATCGGTTGTTTTTACAAATAAAGTTGGGAAGGATTCTCGATACTCTGTGGGCGTTTTTAATAATTAAAAAGACAATTATTCCACTTGCAATAGTTGGATATTTGATGATTATAGCCAACTCGGCACTACGCGCCTCGTTGGCTACTACCATCTAATATCCTACGCGCACTCGTGGAATAATCTAGTGTTAAATATGTGAGAGGACTACGTCAAAAACAACTACGTTTCTGCCAAATGCAAACTGAAAAAATGCCTCTGGCTATTTTCATTTCTCGCGTATTCCGAAATTTCATGTATAATTTATTGATTCAACGCCAACTTCTTAAAAGCAGAGACTGTTACAGAAAAAATAACACCCGAGCGGCCTAAGCTCGCGTTGAAGTCAAAATTTCCTGAACCTTGTGCCGTCACCTTAAATTATAAATGTTTAACGAGAAAAAATACATATTTTTAATTTTCTTACTGTTACGCTGCCCTTACTCTAAGCTAAATTAAATGATGGCAAGTATTAAAGCTTCTGCCAATGATCCTGATTCGAATTTAAACATGTTATATTATTGGCTTCTTTTGTGTTCTATTAATGGCATTTTGACGGCTTTAATTTCCAACTATGAGATGAAAGCATTCGTGTTTCGACTGCAAAAACATCCCCATTCACCTGTCATTTCCATCCCACTTTAGTTTGAGAAAAGCATAAGACACTGCAAATTTGCGCAAAAAAAAATGTTTTTCGGTGCATTAAGTTTGGTGATCTGGACATCTGTAGTATACCGAGTAACTGCAAATTTACAACAATTTGGGCTTTATCGGGATCAACAAATTGTTTTTGGAAACTTCAAGCTGAATCAGGGCTACAAATTATCCGCGACAAAAATCTCGTCTTACTTGGTTATCGATGTATTTGACTGCACATTAAGCTGTATTAGCGACTCAACGTGCAAGTCGATCAATTTTGCGGTAAACCCAGACTCTAACAATCTTCATATTTGTGAATTGTTAGACACTAACAAGTACCGGGCCGCTTCAGGTGACTTTCAAGTGAATGTCGATTTTCTTCATTATAGCCCCCAGGTGAGTAAGGTATCGAGAGCTCAATTTTTTAACAGTTTTTCCTTTATACTGACGAACTCATATTATTAGGCCAAAATTCAACGGTTTTTTAGTTAACCACTGGCTGGTTCGCTGATTAATGTCTTTATCTTTGTTGTGCAGTTTAGGTCAGTCCACAGTTTTTTGACACAATGTCTTTCTTTAGTATAGTTTCCCAGCGGGGAAGTAAACAGAAAAAAACTATTCACTCAGTTTTTAACTTTAACTTTCTATTACAGGCTTCGTGTCAACGAGAATTTGTTGGCATCCAATGCGAAAGGAAGGGTAAGTTGCGACCACATACATTCCCAACGAAAATTCTGTAAATGTGTCATGAAAACCATTACCCTGCGAGCAGTGGTTTAACCATCGACTGCGCATGTGTTTGTACCTTTCCCTTCTGTACTTACACAGAAGCTCTCGACTGTATTTTTAGCAGTGACCAAAATTTGCCATGAGAACGTTTTTATTGTTTTCTCTTCTGCCCGCAAAATGGAGTCTTTAGCTGAGCCAATAGTTGCTATGACTACCAGATATGAAAGAACAGTGGGAAACCCTCAAAATACGCAAAACGGTGTAAATGCGTCATACTTGAAAATGGTTAAAAGTTTCCTTGTGGCCCAGTTTGAAGAAGTATAGTAGATGTAACTGTAAATGAATCCTTAGCGAGTAGCATGTGATGATTCGTAGCCTTTCCCTTCTAAACTGATAAAACAAGAAAACAAACGAACAAAAAAAAAACTGCTTAGCTAGAAAGTAATTATAGTAAACAAATCTCTTCTACCTTTTTTATACACTTTTCTAGTACCTTTTTTAACACACTGGGTACCTGAGCTTTCCGCGTCAAATTCCTGTTGTTGTTTGTTTGTTTATGTTTCTTTTTTTTTAGCAAAAGAGGATCCTGGATCCTTTTCCCTTTTCTTAGGGGCACCCAACGAGGATATAGTTCAAAATCACTTAACATAGCATTGTTGAACGTATTTTAGTATTTAAACGGTACATATAGGCATATTTTTATCCCCTAAAAACTTTTCATCTGTTCGGATTTCCTAGCTGAAAGTCTAGTGATCCGAAAATTATAGGGATCAAAACTTACCTTTTCGAAAATTTCAGCCTGGAAAAGGCTCCCGAAAATTCTAGGTGGCCATTTTTAGGGTAGATATCCGTTTAAAATGGGTAATTATACCATTTTGTAGATGTTCGAAAATCTTAGGAGAGGCAGGCAAGCAAGAAATTTTACAACAAATGTTCCCAAAATTCTAGTTCTCAAATCGTCTTCCGAACAGATATTTTTCCGAAAATTGCCGTTGGGTGCCCCTGTTTTCTTTTCATTTCTTTATCATAAATTAGCATTATTATTATTATTATTATTATTATTATTATTATTATTATTATTATTATTATTATCTCGCAGTATAAAACTTTGGAATGCTGTCCACATTATGAGTAGTATAGGGCGCATAACAAAACCTACACCACTCGAGAAGCTATACTTAGAAGTAGAAAAAGTTCGGTACGAAACCTAATACAATCCTAATATACATAATTATATGAATCGCTCTACTTAAAAAGCCAATTTCGAATACTATTAAATTCTCATACTCTGTAAAACCTACTCAAAGACATGATGATATAATTATCTCTACTAGAAGCCTATTTAGAAAATAATTCAGTTTTTACACTCTCATTTTCTCTAATAAACCTACACGAGACCATCATAATTTGGTTATCTCCTCTAAAAGCCTATTTAGAATAATATCAAACTCTTATACTATCAACCTCGTTCCCAGGGTTCTCTCCTACCCGAGAGAACCCTGGGAACGAGGTTGTTATACTACTATTATTATTATTTTTTTTTTGAAGTATTATTTTTAAATAGTTTCTATTTTTTTATTAACTTTTTGATGTTTTTTATAATTGTTATTAGTAGTCTTTAGATAGTCATTTTACGACAATTCTCTTTCGTACACAAGAAGAATGTACATAGGGTATATATTTTAATATTTCATATTCTTGAATCTGTAAATAGTCTATTTTTTTTAAATCTATGAATAAAGTTTTGTATTTAAAAAAAATTATTATTATTATTATTATTATTGTTATTATTATTATTATTATTATTATTATTATTATTATTATGATGGTTATTATAATCCTCATTAAACACAGCTTCTGTATGGCTTGCTGGAGTCATCCTCCGCATGTGTGCGATGGGGCGGACGAATCCCTTGAACACCTTTTTAGTTCTTGCCAGATTACTCAGAGGTTTTGGGCAGAGGTTATTAAATTGTGTAACAATCGGGGGGTGGCTATTAACCACATCTCAGCTAAAGATATATTATTTGGGAAAAAGGTACATAAAGACAATTTATTTATTAATCATATTTTGCTAGTTGGTGAGCAGAATATATATAATTGCAGATGCACGAAAACAAACCCATGTTTACGGGTTTTCTTGGCAAGACTCAATTACGTTTATCAGTTAGAAACCATCATTGCCAAATCGAAGAATAAAATGTCTTTTCATTTATGCAAATGGCAAGCTCTCTTGACAGGTGGTACACAATTGCCGATAAATACTTGTTAAGGTTTAGTAGTATTGATACTGTCGTTGTGTGTCGTGTGTGCTGTGCGTGCGTGTGTGAGCTATTTGTGTATTATTTATTTATTTATTATTTTATTTTCTTTATTTATTTATTTATTTATTTATTTTAATTGTAATGTCGGTAATTTATGTAAAATTAGTGTTAATAAACAGTGATTAAATTACCAAAAAAAAGTCCTTAAAGATCAAGTCACTGCCCGGTGACCTTAGGTGTCCAATTCTTTGCGAAGGAGTCTGGCTGTACCCAGTAAACACGCTCTGTGCAATGATTCCAAACGACATTTTGATGCTATAGCTGTGAAGCTCCTTTTGCTCATTCGATTCTTATCTTTTTCGCAACACGTCTTGTGTTTAACAATTCAGGAAAAAGCTGCAGTGAAATAAAACTGTACAGTCCACAAGCCACAAGCGGCTCTTATGTTATCGACCCTGATGGAGAAGGAGGCTACGAACCTTTCACCGTCCATTGTGACATGACTGACAAGAACGAAGTTGGCGTGACAGTTGTTGGCCACGACAGTGAAACCAGGACTCTGGTTAATGGATATGGTCCCCCAGGAACCTACGTACGTAATGTCCATTACATAGGAGCAGGCATCACTAGTGTTCCACAGTTGGCTGGTCTTCTGGACATGTCTTCACATTGCGAGCAATTTATCAAGTATGAATGCCATAACTCTGCCCTCCTGTACATGGGTAGCTCAGATGGCTGGTGGGTATCACGTGACCTGATACAAATGACCTACTGGGGTGGAGCCTCCCCGTCTGACTCCTACAAGTGCGCATGCGGGGTTACAAATTCGTGTGCAGACAGCAGCCGCGGTTGTAATTGCGATAAAAATGATGATGCATGGCGTGAAGACAGCGGTCTTCTTACAGAAAAGTCCCACCTCCCTGTTTTGCAATTGAAATTCGGGGATACAGAGGGATCCAGCGAAAAAGGTTACCACACGCTGGGAAAACTGAAGTGTTACGGAATGGCTTGAGGCTTGGCGAGAGACTCTCCGTTATCAATTGTATTACTGTAATGTCAATACAACCTCTTGCTAACTGTTACTGTAAAGGCGTCAAAAGGGATTGTATCATGTACTGTCTTAGTCTGTAATTTTTGCTAAATGCCTCTTTTCCTGAAGTTGTAAAATCTTTAAAAAAAATAGTT
>OZ037776.1:54436615-54439115 GCA_964035525.1 Porites cylindrica
AGAAGACAATTTGCTTTGATGACACGAAGCAGGAATTTTGTCATTCACAAGTACATGTAATTACCAAGGTTCCATAGAGCACAAAGCCCCGTAGTTGACAACCGTGACGAAGCCCCCTCAATGCCAAACTGCACTTTTTCGTCGTCGTTGCTATCTTAGACTACATGGAAATATAATTAGAATGGCACTGGGCGGCTGTTTCTTCCCAAGCGAAATATGTTAAGTAAGATATACACATAACATGGCATGTAAGACTTACATAGATTAGTTTATTGCGATCCATTGAATCGTACTTGCAATAATGGATCAAGTCATCTCCCTAGAAACAAGTAAAAAAATATTAGAATGCAATCATAAAAAAGAAACAGAATACCTTGATTATTGGTACTTAGTTTCGCTGGCCTCTTAATTTCACGTTTTTGCGATTGTAATAAATTCGTGAGATTAAAGACCCGCGAAAATAGATCCTCGCGATATTAAAGCACACAAAATTTAATTCCCATGTAGAAAATTAAAAACACAGAAAAAATTATTAACATAGTAATAACATATACAAGATACGTATCGAAAAATACACAAATTGTTTACTGGTTTTACTCCTACGCTCGATTTTTTTTTAATGACGTTTACTTAATTTGCAAAGATTTTCCACATTGCTTGTTCCAGTTTATCTAGAAATTGCTTAACACTTGAGACTTAAAATGACGTCGAGAACGCGAAATCGCGAAATTTAATGCTCTTTTTTCATATTTGGCTGTTGAAATCGCGAAAGTAAAACCCCGCGAAATAATTTTTCACCAAAATCGTGAAATTATATGCCAATAAGGTAGGCGCGTCAACTTCCAAACCGAGCCAACGTTTTTTTTTTTTCTTTTCATGGATTCTAAACGGTTTGACACGTTTTGTGAGGAAACGAAAAGAAGACTTGCCCAGGGTAGCTTGGCCGGTAGGCGGGTGACACTTATACCCAGGACAAATAAACTAAGCCTAAGGGCTCTACTCTTTTATAAAAGCTGATAAACAGCTTATTGTACTTTGCTAATCAACTTTATGTTCGATAGATTTGTTAGCCATGGTAGTTTAACATGCAATTAAACTTCCAGCGTAGGCTAGTCCATGCACCGTCAAAAACAAGCCTTGACGCGCGGTTAGACTTTTCGAAGTCTTATTCGGTCCAGTTTAGGTATTTCTTAAAACCGCCAAAAGATATTTTCGTCTCTTATTCCTGCAACTACCTAGTTACCCTTTCACTATTCAAAGCCTTCATTTACTCAGTCAGAACTAATAGCGTAAAAACCTTCACCTCTGTGTGCGCTTTGGTCAAAAAGAAGGAAAATTTTTTACATCAGCCATAAACAGTCTGTTATACATTAAAGAAAATGATCAATCAGGCACGGGATATAGTGTATTAAAAAAGGGAAAGGTTTATACACTCTGTACAGGCCATGGTTATCAAAGGATTAAAGTAGACTAAAATTTCCTCTGAATTAGTCGTATTCATCTCACCCTAATTTTGCTGGAGCCATTTAATATGACATGCTACAAAAGAGGGTAAAGGGGCAAGAGAGTTAATCCCCGGCCCATATAGACCCTATGCTAACAATGTTAGGATTTATAGAATATTAGAAAATGTTTTTTCAAAATCAGTCGGATTTTATTCGCAAATGAATTGACGCGTTATGCCTAACAACGACCTAACAATACAGTACGTGGTCCTTGGTCCGGACGAAAAAGACGTAAATGAGTATTTTTTATCTTAGAAGAGGAGCAGTGAGCTGAAATTTGTCCTGAAATTTGTCCTTCCTAGTGGCAAAGCCGCCAAAGTGTTACTGTAACAGCATTCACCCGCTAATCCACCCAGCTACCCATGGTAACTTTTGATATGTTAAAATCCTTTTTCCGGATGAAAATGACTGAAATTCAATTTTCCTGATTTCAAAAACGACGCTGATAAAGACACGGGTTCGATTAGCAACCTCTGCGACGGAAATGACTCCGAGTATATTTCCGTGAAGCTCGGGGAGGAATGTCGGGGGATTAGAGCATCAGAAATTGAGCATAGAGGGCAGTCATAATCTAACAACATAGATAAAGACAATGATCAAATAGAACAGTAACCGAAACTACTATTACTCACTGGCTGAATATTGATTTCCTTTCTAAAAACTTGTATGTCCTGTAAAGCAAGGTGTAAGATCAGCAAATCCATTACTATAAGCATATCCTAACGCTCTTTGGTATTCTTGGGACAGTCTCAAGGACTAAGAAAAGATGACATGTTTCACTGCATAAGACAAACGGCTTTGCATATTTTAAACGAACATAATCAAACCTGAAAATTGAAGTCGTAATTGTTATCCCGTCCAATCTCAGGGAGTTCTTTCCCGTTTCGAACATGTTTGGTCCAGATAGCACGACCTACCATAACAGGTACAACCAAAAACAAAACGATTAACGCAAAAAAAAGCAAAAAAAGTCAGCCTATCGTCAGACAAAACTA
>OZ037776.1:54444115-54514115 GCA_964035525.1 Porites cylindrica
TCCTGGAAAAGATGGGTGTATCTTGCACGCTTGGGTAACGAATGAGAACGTTTATTTGCACTAATTGTATCCCTGAAATTGTAGCCTCCCACGATGACGTTCTTAGGGCTTCGTCAAACCTTCCTGCCTCACGAGCGACTTTGTTTTACGCGCTCGCGGAATAGCCATACAATTAGGACATTTACGGTGCCGCCAAACGGTGTCTGGTTATTGCGCTTTTCAAAAACACGCGAATTCCGAAGTTCAAAAGCTAACTGACGTTGGCGTTTTTCGCTGGCGTCAATCATCTTAGCGGACATTTAAGGAAACAGAACTTTACTTTAATGGGTTCAAAAAGTCATGGTTTGTGAATTGTGATTGGTGGATTTCAATCTATCTTGTGTGAATTTGTGTTTCAAGGTTCGTTGCTTGGGAAGGGTAATCATAATTGACGGCAGCGAAAAAGCAATTGTGAAGGCGGCTTTTGAAATTCAGAATTCGCGTGTTTTAGAAGGCGAAGTAAGAGAGAAATCATTGTGTACTAGCAAAGATTGTATATTATGTATATTGGTCTATTCTATTTTGTATTTCTTTCTGTTTTTCTTCTTTTTTTTTTTTTTTTTTTTTTTTCTTTTTTTTTTAATACCAGTCAGTAGCTTATCATACCTACGATGTTTCCTGGGTTATCATAGTGCATTTCTAGTAGAAAATTCCTTGGAGAATCTTTTTCTCCAAGCGGGAAACCAGCATGTGGGGGATAGTAGAAAGCCTGCAATATAACGGGGAAGGAAAAGAATCAACAATAAACAACCCAACAATTTATTCATTAACAAAAAGATTAAGTTATACAAAATTGGATACCCCGCATCCAGTTTAGCTATTAAGCTAATCTAGGCGGGACAAGACAAGAAAAAGGCGATATTAAACAATTATGAGGGGTTAAATTCCAAGTACAGTAATTTGTTATTTCAACTATAGTACAACTACTTCAGTTTTATTTTTTATTATTTTTTTTTTCTGCAGAGTTTTAATTTTACTCATTTAATGATATATTAGATGAAATAATCAGCATGATTCTTTCATCTTCACATAGTTATTTATAGTTATGTCAGTATGTACGGGGCGTTCAAAAGCATCCCCTACTTCATGCCTGATACGGATCAGGCTTGTGTTGAGAGTCGTAACGGTCAGTTAACTCACCACTGCGTGAAGTGTGAAGTCAAATTATTTGTGTGTCAATGCATTTAGCATGAAAGTACTAATTGGGGACACTATTTTTATGGGACCACCATTTTACGTAGTCTTCCGAGCCACGCGAAGGTCTACCCGTTTGAAGGGCAAAGGCAGTACTCATTTCTCAGTTATTTTAAGACCTGGAGTATATATTGATCCGGTCCCGGGAAACGTAACCGCGACCTCCCACTGTGCAATTAAGCGCTCTACCGACTGAGTTAATACTGCCGATGTAAAGTTGTGTGTCTCCAGTTACATTGCCGAGTCTATCAATAAAGTTCACTAACATTATCATACAGTAGCGGATCCAGACCGTCAGATAAGGGGGGAAGGTGGTCATTCAGACCCTGAGATAAGGGAGAGCGGTCTTAAAAAATCTTTTTCGGCCCTTTGGGCCTCAGTTTGGTCCAAAAATAGGGGGGGAGGGGACGGGCTCTTCGGCCTCCTTCCCTGGATCCGCCATTATCATATCATGGAACTCGTCAGAATTAATTCATTATTTTTTCCGACGTATGTCCCACGGTCCTTCAAGATAAATAACGGAATATTCCTGCAGGCGATCTCATTTCAAATTACCTGGTTTCAGTTGACATTTGACGTGTTTGGTTATGGCTTAACTGAACAGAGAGGTCATACCTGTCCTCCTACAGCCCAGGCAGCTACAAGACTAGAGTCCCTGCACTTAGCATAGGCCATATTGGGAAGATCGTCGCAGTCGACACCCTTATCAAAATCTTTCTCGACGAAGTTACCCTCGCACTCGTATAACAGGAAATGATGTACGAATCCTTCGTTTCCTTTCTGTATGTAAGGCTCAAACTGAAAATTGAAATCGATAAAAGGTGATCTACAGAGAACGAAAACTGTACTGAAATGCCTGATTCGGAGTTCCGACGCTCTTGACTGCCTTTGAGTTTGTGTTGACGAAAATCATGCTGTTGATTTTTCTTACCCTGGCTGTAGTTTGTCTTTGTCCCTCCATTTTTTTAATATGGGCAAACAAGGATGAATTTTGTTTGAGGGAATCTCCCTAAAAACTACAATGATGGACTATTGGCTGTAGATGTGACTGATGGTAAGATTTTAAAAAGTCAAATAAAATCGGCCCCTTAATTGTCCTATGTCCTTGTTTTATATAATATATAAGTTTATATACATCATATACGGGGAGCGTTTAGTTTTGCCTCGCGATTTCATTGAGACCTTGCAACAAATCAGGACTCACGTCCTATTAACCAACCTTGGTGATGTGGTGTTTGGAATTTAATTCTGGACCTTTAAGCAGAGCACACCAATAAGTTGTTTCTTTCGCAGGGATGGTTACCTATAGACAAGACAAATTGCAGTAAGAATTATCAATTAGTGACACAATAGACAGCTAGCAGGAAAACGCATGGTCAGTAAGTTTATCTTCTTGGTTATGCGCGATTTTTTTCTTGAAAACAACGCGTTCGAACAAATTATTGTAAACGACGAAATCACAGCTTCTTGCCCATCAAATATGTTTCCCAGTGTATTAAACGTTACAAACAACAAAAACAAACTTTTAAAAACTGTTAGGCCAATAATTGTTTTAAAACCCACAATTTCAAACTGTTTTAAATTTTATTTTCTTCAGTCAAGTTTATCCATTCGTGCCTAGAAAATAAATTTCGTTTTTATATTTGCCCGTGTTATTAATTCCTTCTTTTAATGTTTTGCGCGATTATTTTCATGTTCACTCGATTTGCTGACAGCCTGAGTTCCTACTGTTGGAATTTTGATAATATTCGGGTCGATACACCTCCTTTGAATACATGTAAGAGTTTTCGACATCGAGAGAAGGTTTTTCGGTGAATAACTAATCAAACTCACGAGTAATTCACCTATGGAACATTTTATAAGCTTATTGCGAATGCTGCTGTTTTGATTTTTCTTGCACAAGTTTCTACAAAACATACGATAATTCCTCGCGAAGCGAGGCGCGGAGCGCCGAGCGAAGTGAGTTTATAATCTCGTCGCGCGCAGTGTGTGAACCGCGCGTGGGTCCTAGCGAGCCGGAAAGTCGCAACTTTCATCTTTACTTGTATATATCCGATGGTGTCCGCCATGACGTCATACAGTAGTGACGTCACGGCGCCTTTTTGTTTCTGGCAACATTCGACTGAAAGCAATTTCAAATTCCCATCAATGACCAAAGCACTCATGAAGAGCTGTGTTTTCGTCGTCTGCAAAACAATGTTTACTATCGGTGAATCTCAAGCCATTTCTCATGCAAACAGAAGAGCAAACACAAGAACGCCGAATTGTCAATCCTCGCAAGGGAAGATTTGACACCGAAAAATCCTCTGGAGCGAAGAACGCCGACTTGAAATTCAACGGCGCAAGCAACAAAGATGGATGGAGATGGTGGCAACAAACAGCGGAGCAGAGAGAACATCACTCGATAAATTTCAAATGCTAAAGTTCTTTAAGAACAAATGGAAGCGATTTTGGATAATTAGCCTTATAAACATATGAGCGAACATCGCGGTAACAAAACACGTTTTGCTCGCAGACGAGTTTGTACCGTATCGTCCTAGACTGTTGGGCTTCCATACTCTACATGTAAATGCGATGAAATGCATTTACGTTGGGTTTTCACTGTCCAAACTGCAGTCATTCTTCTGAAAAATATCTTTGAACCAATGTTTAATAAGGCTCGAAGGTTTTAATAATAAAAATTCCACGACATTGTTCGTGTGTTTCACGAGGTCTACTGGTAAAGCTTTCGCCCGGTGCACCGAAGGGCCCGAGTTTGAACCTGGGTAGTACGTTTTTCTCTTCGCTTCTTTTCTTTTCTTTTCTTCTTTTTTTCTTTTCAATTAGTTTTCATTTTAGGTATAACAGTTTTGTCATGTTTCTGTATATAGCTCACAATTTTTGATTGACAAATTTTCTTCTCCGCTTTACTTGCCGTTCCCCCCAAGTCCTTCGCGAGGTCCTGCGATTTACGTATTTTTAGTTACATCAAGATGTTTTGCTTTTCGCGAGCTAATCACGCAAGCACGAATTTGAAAAAGTTTTGAGTTGAAAACTGGACAAGTTTACTTTATTTACCCATTTCCCCGTCGGTCGAAACTTGAAAAATCTTTAGAAACATGCCGTGTCAATTTTTTCTCTCTTGAAGCTTCTTGAGCTGACATTTTAAGCGAGAAAAACCCTTATTTTGGAAAGTATCTTTTTTGCAAAACAAAGACTGATTATGCGTACAAGCTTCGTCAGGGGCACCCAACGAGAATATAGTTCAAAACCACTTAAACATAGAATTGTTAAACGTATTTTAGTATTTAAACGGTAGATATAAGCATATTTTTATCCCCTAAAAATTTTTCATCTGTTCGGATTTCCTAGCTCAAAGTCAAGTGATCCGAAAATTATAGGTATCAAAACTTACCTTTTCGAAAATTTTAGCCAGAAAAAAGGCTCCCGAAAATTCTAGGTGACCTTTTTAGGGTAAAAATCCGTGAAAAATGGGCAATTAAACCATTTTTTAGATGTCCGAAAATCTTAGGAGAGGCAGGCAAGCAAGAAATTTTACAACAAATGTTCCGAAAATTCTAGATCTCACATCGTCTTCCGAACAGATATTTTTCCGAAAATTGTCGTTGGGTGCCCCTGCTTCGTGTACAAGACTTGGCGACTGCTAAGAATTTCTCTTTTAATCAATGCTCTAAACAAGAGGGTTTTGCTTTTTTCCTCGGGAAAGTTATTTTATAAAAGCAATAGAAAACTTTTTTCCTGTGTTTGCATATCCTGATATAAACACTCTAGGGGTTGGGAGAATTCTCGACAGTTATGCAAACCCGAGACGAAGTCGAGGGTTTGCATAACTGTTGAGAATCCTCCCAACCCCTCTCGTGTTCATATCACGAAACGTTTTCTATTGCTTAAGTGTAGGTTATTGGCTAGGATAGCGATGCACAGTGTTAAAACTGATCTTCCGTTTAAAATATCTTCCTTATAATCAAGAACCTTTTCATTCCCAAACCCCATGAGGTAATATTAATGGATGCATGACAACGGATAACTTGATCAATAAATACGTCCTATTCAACGAAAACTGATAGAAGAAGAAATAATAAAGAAAGAAAACTTCGATAAATGTCAACCAGTCCTAGGTTGAGAGCAGACCAGTTTCTTTAAATTTCCCTAAGGACGTGGCGTGTACACAGATGTTTTTTTCTCTTCGTTCTTTTCGAAAAGATCGGCGAGCGAGCGAGAGCGAGAGCGGCGCTGGCGGTCAATAAAGCCCCCGCGGAATTGTTTTTGATCACGCGCGCTCGAGGGAATTTGAAGGGAAAATAGAGGGCTTGTGAACAGGCTACTGAGCACACTGACCCTGCCAGCAGTAGCTACTTATATTTCGTACGCCTGGCCGAGTCCGTATCGAAAAAACTGGCTTCTGCTCTAGAGGCAAAGAAAAATTTCTTCGTTAACACAGTTACACGGACTTTTTGGCGCTTTTGTGCGACTTTTCGCTGGTTCTAATAATAACATGGAATTGAGATGGTAATTGAAGTGGTTGTAGACTGAACTACCTTTATCCTTCTCTTCTGCGGCCCCTTATTCCCTGGCATTGTATATTGTTTCACTGGGGTGGGGCAGGTTGTGCAACCATTTCATACATTTTTTTAAAAGCAAGATGTACCGTATCTATTCGATTAACCGCTCTAGGCCCTTACTAAATTCTTGAACCTTGAGAGTGGACGCATAAAATTTTCACCCTGTTCAACAACTGTAGTATGTACATTTTTCAACAAAACAGTAAATGGTAAGGCTTATTTGAGTTTGAGTGGGAGTGGGCGGGAGGTAGTGTGGGGTGGGAGTGGGCGCTTATTCGAGGCTGGGCGCTTATTCGAGGTGGGCGCTAATTCGAGGTTGGGCACCTATTCGAATAAATACGGTATGTTGGAAAAAGAGTTCGCGTGAAATGTTTTTCTCCCTTACATTCTTTGTAGTCATAGTGTATTTTTTCCAGCCAGCCTCACTGATGTTTCTTTTGTCTAAACTGTTCAGCAGTAGGATGGTTTTAGCTCCTCTGAACTCATGGTATTTGATCTCTGTAGATGACTCTGGGTCTTCAGAATGATACGCGAACACAACCTTGGTAGCTCCCACCTGCAACAAAAAATGCGATGATGCAACAATGGATCTTTAGGCAAGCGTTTCAACAGCTTCATGTATACCTTTAATCAGCCTGAGAAAACAGCCGACGTCTCGCGACGCTATCCCTGGTTTTCCCTTGAAATGACGTCTCAGAAACGAGCGCAGAAATTCCACAGTGATTACGTGTCACTACCTATATTGGGGTAGTGTTTCTGATGGGTCGTGCCGCGTGGGAAGTTTTCTTTAAACAATCAGAAGCACTACCAAGATCTGGGTAGTAACGCCTCATCAGTGTAGAATTTCTCTGCTCGTTTCTCAGACGTCATTTTTCGGGGAAACCAGTGGTGGCGCCGCGAAATGACGGCTGTTTTCTCTTCTAATTCAACCTTCAATTCAAATTTGCCACACTAAAGTACAAGAATAAGAGCTGTGATAAAATCAGAATAAACAATGATACTGTACCGTAAGTGGCGAGGAAACCTTAATGAAATAAATAAGATTGTATAAGAAAGGCCGCAGTTTATAGAGAGTGAGATATGCCCCAGAATCTGATTGGAGTTGAGTTTTTAACACGACGATCATCACAAAAAATATTATTTTATTTAAGTTGTAATGTTATGTTTTAGAACCACAATTCAGATAATAATTCACAAAAAAGACGAATATAGATTACCTCCAGTTTTCTGTCGCTATTGTCACACGTGTCAAATTTTCTCTTAAACTTAAGGAGAGTTTTGCCGCCGCTTTCTTGAAATCCAATGAGTTCGTAATCTTGCTGTTTATCCACCGGTGGAAGCACTCTCGCGTCAGCGTAACGATCCTATAATCAAAACGTTAAGGAAAGGGGACCCGGTATTTAATAGTACGAGTCACCCCCCCCCCCCCCCCCCCGCCCCTTCCCTTCTCGGCCTAGAGAGCCTGCGAAACGTCTCTAGCGGCGACGAGCGAGGAGAGACCGCTGTATTTGTAGGTTACAGAAGGGCTAACAGTAGCGCTTTTCTCCCTTCCCCTTCCCCTCCGCCTCCCCTTTTTGCGCCTGCATTGCTGGTTAGGCTAATTAACAGACATTTTCGAATCCCTGTAACTCGAACCCTCTATAACTCAAACCTCCCGCTAACTCGAAACAATTTACATTTCCCTTCAGATCGTTTTCTACATAATTTTATCCTCGATAACTCGAACTCCCGATAACTCGAACTTTTTTCTATTTCCCTTGAAGGTTCGAATTATCAGGAGTCGACTGTATTTTTATTTGGCTGTACAAAATTCGTGTAAACGTTCTGGTTTTTATATTTCATATTTCACACTCAAACCTTAAAGACAGTTCAATTACAGCAGTTTAAGTTCTACACTAGGTATATTTATAACATTTTATAATATTTTTACAAACGGCGCTCCTACCAGGACGATATTTATGGGGGATTTGTCAGCTCGAGATAACCCCTGGGGCATTTTGCTATATACAGAACGGCTGATATTTCACTGCTCTCTCGTTTGTTAGCAGTTTAAAAAAAATGACAAAAACAACTTTCTAACAAGAAAGCTTTTCTTTGCGGGTTAAAATAACATTTTAGATCCAAGCTAAACATGTTGAAACCCTGTAACGCCACAAGAAAACGCTAATACTAAGCGGTAATACTCCAGGGGAGGGTACTCCCTTCTAAGGGATTAACGGGGACGTGCGGCCAGCCAGGGTATGTTTTTCGGGATTTTTGTCTTAAACAGGGTATCGAATTTATCATTTTTTGTCTTAATCAGGGTATTGATTTATCAATTTTTGTCTCAAACAGGATATCTTTTCTTGGACGATAAACAGCAAAATTTTTACAAGCTCTAATGTTAATTAATATTGACTTCCGTTGACTTAAACAGGGTATCAAAAATCGGAATTCTGTCTTAAACAGGGTAGGAAAATCAGCGATATTTGTCTTAAACGGGGTCAGGGTATGAGGGGCTGCGCCGCACCTCCCCACCCAGGGATATATCGAGTACCCCCCCCCCCCCCCCCCCGGGTTATACTAAACGCTACGTGTACGCCTCCCACGCAGACGTTCTTTCTGGTTCGTTACGCGTTCCTACCCCACGTGGGACAGGAACGCGTGACGAAACCGTGGGAGGCTACAATAGTTTTAACTATAACCCGAACCAGGTTTAACTGGCTGCATTTGACATGAATGCCACTCAGTCAAAGTAATTATACCCGGACAAAAAGTTATGCAGGACTAGCTACCATAGCCTACGTTGCAGCCGGGACCTACATGATAACTCGATATATCGCGGATTAAGACTTTTATTTGCGACACATTCTAACGCACCGGGTAAACGCGTAACAAACGCGAATCTTTTGCTAGGTATATATTTCACCGCACAGTCAGCAGGAAACTTTTAGGAAGTGTTTTATGTCCGCGTCATTGCCATATTTATTAGTTACGCAAGCCATGCGTCGATTCTGGGCAAAGTAAAAAAAAAACCTTAGAACTTAAGCTGCATGAAAAACATCAGAACCAGACCATATATTCATTGTATTTAATATTGTGGGATAAAATCATATCCTTACCCTTGAAACAAACAGTACCTTACGACATCATACACTTTATGGATTTTACCCGGTTAACCCCGTTCTACAATGAATGTCAAGAGTGCAAGACTTTCCTGGAACATCGAAGGGTCTCAAATTAATAACAGTACTACTGCTATTATCGCTCTCAATAAAAATGTATTTCTTTTGTTCTGTAAGATCTGTTTTGCGTTTTTTGGGGGATTACGTCATCCGCAATCGAGTTGTTCTTTATGAAGCCCACGTGAACCAAACAGGATTGACGTTCTTCTGAATGCCGCGGTACAACAACAATGTTTTGACAACACCAAAGTATTTAACAGTATCCTTACCGTCAGATAACCCTGGTTATCTTTGACCCATCCGATTACAACATCACTGTCAACCATTTGTCCAGAACCAGTGGAGAACCCAAATCCAACCCATCCAGTGGTCTCCGCCTCCAAAGCAAAAGAAACTGTTTCAGCGTCCCAATCAACGGTCCAAAACAGCTTCATCTTCTCCTCTCCGTCTAAAACAGCATAGTGAGCGTATTCCGAGAGTAGATCTGCGGAAGCGGTGTAATAAGAGGCTGTGAGATAAAAGAGAAACCAAAGTGGACCAGCCATCTTGCTTGCTCTGCTGATTCTGTAGACTGACACGCCGTACTACGCACCACGTGCATTTTGAGAAAAGACAGCTGATACATTTCATTTGTTGCTCTGTTTTTGCGGGGGAAGAGGGTGGGGAGATACTTATGACCCGGGCTAATCCAAAAAAATCCGTAGGCCTTCCAACAATACCTAAAAAAAATCCCTGCACCAAAAATTAACCCCCAAAAAGTCCCATGCCGAATTTCCGAGTACAAATTTCCAGATACTGAATGTAATGCGTAACATTGAAACAGCAAAAACAGAATTAAAGTTAAAAAGACCACTGCAAACATGGACTGATCCGACAACGTGAAAAAGGCTAAGTTATACCGCAATATTTCGACTGGCTAATACCAGTCTTCATCAGGTTTATTAGGAAAACAAAAAGAATATACAGAATATATATTGCTCTAAATGATAATAAACAGACGTTACATGGTATGACTTGGTAAGGTGTAGCTGCTAAGAAACAGATAAAGACTACGTAATCATTATAGTTCGTCACCGTTGTTAATTCCCAGAGTCTCGATGGTTTTGGCTTTTCCTGAGACACTCGCGTTCATCATCTAAGCGCAGTGAAAAAAGTTCGTTGGGTACTCCTGTAAGTGTTTCAGTTGGGATAAGTAACATATGGGAAACAGAGTGGTTATTGCCACAGGTAGCCCAAGCTCGAAATATGAGCATCGGCGAGCATCGGCATTGTTGCGTAACATTCAAAATATAACGATTTGTATGGGGAAAAAAACCTATCGTTTCCCTAATCTACGAAAATGACAGAATTTCAATTAAAAACAGCTTACCTCACTTACAGTCAAACCAGGTCAAGCGTTCCCGTCACTAGCAAACTAATGAATTCATTAACGGAAAAATGATTTCGTTTGTTGATTCAATAATCCATTCATAAAATGAATAATCGAACAATCAAATTGGACCTCGATTTAATAATTAAATGTTGATTTGGTTTATTAACAAAATCTACCTGTTCTTTATTCTTGTCTGTTGAGTTCAATCGTCTTTGCTTCCCTTTTCCTGCCGTTTACGACTGCGTTTGTAATTGCCTTTAATCAAAATAACAGCTAGAAGAGACAGACCGCAAACACAAAGAAACTGACAAAGGCAGGGGATCGAAATCCACCAATCACCGCACATACACTGACCTTAGTTTCACTATCGTGTTTCCTAAGAGGTCAGATCCGTTGCAGTGAATACTGGAAACAAAATGACGTACATGTAACAGTTTGTTTGGGTTTGAAATTCAGAACTCGCCCGAACTCGACTCTAAGAAAAAAAGGAGAAAAAAAGTGTAGTTTTTCTAAAAACAGTAATCGAATCAACATTCGATTATGGAATCGAGGCTAAATATGAATATTGGATTGTTCATTTTATGAATGGATTATTGAATCAATAAACGAAATCATTTTTCCGTTAATGAATTTATTAGTTCGTTAGCGACGGGAATGCTTCACCTGGTTTGACCGTAAAATGTGTGTTACGTCTCTCCTGTGTGGTACACGGACCGATTTATGGCCGTTTCATGGGTTTTTATGTAAACGGTTTTCTCTGTATATAAAAGTTTACCAAGGTTTGGCACTCCAGGGTAAACCTTTATATAGAGAGAAAACCGTTTACATAAAAACCCATAAAACGGCAAACTCGCAAACATACGTCTATGGCCTCTCGTGCCATTCTTTCAAATTTCTTTGAAGGACAGAAAACTCAAAACCACCCGCGATACCTTTCGGCATTGTCGCGTGCCCTTTTTCCGACACTGACCTTTCTCGAAATAGCTGTATGTAGTCTACGAGTAGTCCCCCATTTTTCCTCAGGGATAGTAGAGCGTGCGAAACGCGAGCGCGCGTGAAATCTCCCACGCGCGTGGGGTGATTTTCATGCGCGCTCGCGTTTAGCACGCTCTACTATCTCTAAGGAAAAATGGGGGACTACTCGTGGTCTAAGCTGTGTGAGGCTGCCTGTGCCTTATCAAATTCGAATTAACGACAGTTAACCCTTGTCACCTCCCATAGCCCACGGCGTTAGAGTAATCACGATGAGTATTTCGTGGTAATTCTGCTCCAATCTCAGGTTAATCCAATAAATGTTAAAATAAATGAATGAGTAAAATAAATAAATAAAAATATATTTTTTTTTATTTCTGGACCCCAGCAGGTCAATCAAAAAGCATCAAAATTATGCGGACATAAAACTCCCCCTAAAAGTTCCCTGCTGACTAAGGTTGAAATATAACCTGGGAAAAGATTCGCGTTTGTTACGTGTATACCCGTGCGTTAGCATGTGTCCTAAAAAACGGCTCAGGGGAGGAGGAGGGGTGGGGTGGGTTGCTTCGGATTTTAAGTGATAGGGATGATCGAAGAATTTTTTTGATTTTGAAGTTTTCGACTCCGGGATTTTTTTGGCAAGTATTTTTTTGGTTGGCTTGGTTTTAGTAGAGCTTTTTTTGGGTATTCAAAAAAATCTGAAGATTTGTGGAGGCCTGTGATGTCAACAATAATGGTCGCCATCTTGGCTACCATCTTAGATTTTACCAAGAATTAGAAATCAGGTTAAAACAGAGAGAAATGGTATTTTTGTGATTTACGTCCAAAATAACACATAAATAAGCACTTTGCATGATTTTAGCCACAAGATTTACTTTTATTGTTGAAAGAAATTGAAAAATCATGTACTTTCACTTAAAAATGGCTTAACCACCTGCTATATACTTATGACGTCATATCTGGTAACCATAGAAACTGACCATCACTGAACTTGTCTCAAAATGTGCGAGAGGTATAAACAAACAGCTATTGAAAACGTGACGTGGTGACGTTTTATCCTCTACGAAAAAAACAAGGAAAACCTGACAGAGGATTACGTCTGAGGGTTAATACGAGCCAATTCAACGAGGTATCGCAGAGTTCAAGGGTTCGAATCCCGTACAAGCTTTAATTTTTTTGAGGCTTTCTTTTCGCAACTGCAAAAGTTGCGTCTATAACTGCGATGATCATCTTTCATATAATTCTTTACCCCGCAGTTCTCATATATGATTTTCATGTATTCATAAAAGTATCGAGACAAAACAACTTTAGTCAGTTAAAGCTATAATCTTAGACAAAAACCTTGAAACACTTTGGAAAATTCTGCTCCCTTTTGTTTTCCCCCTCCCTTTTGCAATGTTGTTGTAGCCACGCAACTTTGCAATAACATCTCAACATTGCAGGCGGAAAGGGACGTGCATAGGTGTTTCAAGGATTTTTGGCGAGGATTGTAGACTTAAATCCTTTTTTGATGCCAAAAAGCCGGCGCTTTTCGCTACTAGTGGACTATAACGTATAGCCTAGGAGAGCTCAACCAATCAGAACGCAGCATTGATAATAGACCTCTAGCTGGATTTTACTGACATGGATTAGCCATCGAAGTTGTCAAAACTTGCAGAGGAAAGAAAAGAACATGGAAAGGGGAAGTTGGGAGAGACACTGGGTAGCATTTATTTTACTCAGTCCTAGGCCGAACGTCGAACTTTTTATGAGACGAACCAAACTTCGTGATGTATTGTTTTGTTCAAATTTGTCGCTGCCATCGTACTTGAAGGTCATCAGAACTTTTAAATTCTTTTTTAGTTGATATAAAAAGTGAAAAGAAAGGTGAAAAGTGCTAAAGTACTCTAAAATAACGCAGTCAGAGATATTGTTATAAAGTATACACATCTTGAGCCTTTGTTTTATTTCAAGACTTCAATCAAAGTAGAGTATAAGAAACACTATTAGCTACTATTATAAGACTTCGCAAAATGGCATAAACTGAAAAACGTTCGTGCTTTTGCACTGATTTCACCTCTGAAAAGTGTTAAGTACTTTTGACTCCGTCAGAAATATTCTTAGACATGAAGTATACTAGGCTTATATATACACGTCAATGACTTCAATCAAGGTAGAGCGTAAGAAACACTAAGCTTCTTAAAGTTGATATATTCTAAAATAATTCGTATTCGTGCACTGATTTCACCTCTGAAAAATGTTAAAGTATTCTAAGTTGAGCCAGGCACTAAGGTAGATTTTGTTAGATATGAAGTTTGCCGAGCATACTGAAGCATACCGAGCTTTGTTTTATTGTATGACTTTAATCAAAGTAGAGCTTAGGAAACAATACACTCAGGATGATAACAAAATAGGAGGCGCAGGAGATAGTCATGCCAGCACCAGATGTCTCAACAGGACACGTCTTCCCAGGGGGTAGTGGTTCCGTGATTTTAGGTATCGGCACTCTGAGCCTTGCATGGGGACCCTTAATGTCCTGAAAAAAAAAAAAGAAAAAAAATATATAAAAAAACCTCGGAAGGAAGCAACTGAAAGGAATTTAATTGTGCTTTGATGATATCCCAGTTTCGGACCGGGACAGAGGAAAAGGCTTAAGATTCCTTTCCATTTGCAGCTGTCGACGCCTCTTCTTTAAAAATACTCGCTGGACGTCTTCTTCCTCCCTATTATCATAAATAATAAATAAATAACTTTAAAAAAAACAACTCTGGACCCTCTGTCTCTTTCTTTCTCTCAGGAGAATGTACTTCAGCGGATTTCCTCTAAAGCTCTGGCAACGCACGAAAAATACCTCTTTTATCGTAGAAACAAGGTTTATTCATAAAAGATGTTCCTCAAATTTTTCTGATGTATACTGGATAGCTTACCATGTCGACATGAATACTACTCTAGCCCGGCATGAACACCTGTCTTCACTGTCACCAACGATAAGAAACAATAGATCGGCTCGGAGCAGTTACACTCCGTTACAGAAACCGCTTCGAAAACACCGCTGATATACGTGTGCAAAACGCCCTTATCCGATATGGTTTTCGAGCCAGCGCAAGAGCTATCCAATATCCAATACAGCAT
The DNA here is from genome assembly GCA_964035525.1 of Porites cylindrica. Classification (NCBI taxonomy): domain Eukaryota; kingdom Metazoa; phylum Cnidaria; class Anthozoa; order Scleractinia; family Poritidae; genus Porites; species Porites cylindrica. Next base: position 54,458,530 of record OZ037776.1, read on the forward strand.
AGCTTCCGATGGTACGAAAACTTTATAAGTTTGTTCGTTAGCTTGTTTGTTTAGCCTTAGATGACTGCTCTAAACAAGTGCGTTATCGAGGTAGCCCCCTCACTTTCAGTTCCATGACGAGAGAAAGTTAGTCAATCGATACTCACCGCCAAGGCGCTTCTGTTTCTCCGCCAACATCCAGGGATCAAGGTATCAAGCTCACTTTCGTACTTTCTGAGGTCCTTCGCCAATTCTGCATCGTTCCAATTAAGGTCCTTATTTACAAGAGGTGTATACGAACGGTTTGCCTCTGGACTTTTTGTTGTTGTTGTCGTTGGTGTTATTTAAAAAATACAAAAGAATGAAATCTTTAGATCATTGAGGTAACACAAACCTGAAAATCAACTACAGAAATAATTAATCCTTTATTGTTATTACCATTATTATTATTATTTATCTCATTTTTATTTATTTATGTATAGTTTTACTTGTTTATTTATTATTATAATTATTAACATTACAAGTAATACTGGTAAAAGTAAATTAGGAGGCCTTTGCCTCAGTAAAATTTTCTCTAGGAACTAATATGTATGGTGAAAGACTTTTAAAAAAAGGGCAATGAAGTTTTACAGTATTTCTTTAGTGTTTGGTTACTTACTATAAGTCATTTGTTAGATAGTTGGCTTAATTATAAGCTAGTTAAACTGTTGGTTAGTAATTCATTTAGTCAGTCAGTCAGTCAGTCAGTTAGTTAGTTAAGTCTTGCCCAATTTTACTTAATTTTAGAAAAGTCATCTGACTGTAATTGTGCAGGATTCACGAAATAGGACGATCCGACTTCATCATTCCCGCTGTTGCGCTAATTTTCCGCACACTGCACGAAAAATTGGATTTACACAAATTTACTCAGTGTAAATATGGTGCAAAAAAGTGCAAACTAGTGGGAAATTAAAAGCAAAGATGGTAAATACCGCACTTGCTTGCCAGTTTACATGGGGCTGTTAATTTTAGGGCAAATGCGGTATTTACCATCTTTGCCCTTTATTTAACCTTAGTTTGCACTTTTTTGCACCAAATTTGCACTGAGTAAATTTGGTGTAAATCCAATTTTTCGTGCAGTGTGTACATCGGGTCAGACGTCGGCAAGAGACTGATAACCGAGACCAGGTGAACCAATGAGAACTGGCCAGAAATACTTTATTCAGTCGAGATTAAGAATTCAACAAAAACTCGCTTACAACAGCTTCCCCTCTCACTTGCTTAAAGATTAGATCGAGAAATGAGGAGGCGATTAATTCGACGAGAAACAGGATTTACTCGCTAAAGGTTTTTCACTTCCTACTTTATCGACGTCGATACTCTTTACTTGTTTCTGAATTGATTTAGTACTGGCGTGTTCGCGACGACCGGAAATACGTCGGCGGTCGCAGGCTATACGCGTGTATAAATAGACGAAAATTCAAGAGAAATTCAAGCGATTTCAAGCGATAGAATTCGTGGACCAACATGTTTCGGAAAAGCTCTAAATTCAATCTTTCCTAACCTTTCTTCGCAAAACATGCGTGGCTTCGATCAAGCAACGATTCTTAGTCCCAGTTTCCACGGTCTTCGCTAGGAACGCCTGGCACACTGATGCCCCATTTGAGTATAAAATACGACGAAAAAGCCCGGGGGAGTACTTTCAGAAAAATTGGGTGGAGGTATGCGGCACGCTTCCTGAAACCCTTACCCTATTTCACACCAAAATCTGTGATTTTCCCTACCCTATTTCAGACCTGATCAAAAATTTGATGCCCTACTTCGGACCTGAAGCCCTGGAGCCCGGCGCGCGACCTGACAAGCTGTTACGGCATGCGCACGTACACGGTTGGCGTAGGCATTAAAAGAGAAATGGTCTTATCGCCAAATGATGAAGAAGTAGCTTCTTCAAAAGAAAATACCCAATTCAAGAGTAGACTGCACAAACCACACCCTATTTCACACCCTATTTGGCGCCACACATACCTATATAGCCTATATAAGGAAATTCCCCCCGCCCAACGAAAAACGCATTGCAGATTATGAGTCTCGCTGCTTACGCAAGCGAGACTAATGAAATATAAATATTACTTACTATAGTTTGTCGACAAGTTGCCACGAAGGTTCATATAGGGTAGTGTCACACCATTTGAGGCCTTTAACACGAGGATAGTAAAGTAAGAAGTCCAAACACATTTCCTGGTATGTACCGTCACCTCCCTAAACATATGAACGGAAAAAAAAAGAATGAACATACAGCGAATCTATCTGCTATAAATACGTCTAAATACAGTCTCCTCTAAGGAAGTTAAAAAACGTAGAATCCGGTTACTTCGACTTGACTCAAACTCGCATCTATATATCGAGAACGAAATTCATTTTTCACTGGATTTTGGAATTTCTTCTAACGGCTTTATTCGATACCGTTATTAATAATTTTATTTTTGTCTTGTTTCAAGTTTATCCCGTTTTAAAAACGTCTCGGAACTCTTTACAGCGTTCTATGGCAAAATTTTAAGTTGACTTCAGCACTTTACAATTCAAGTTCTGTGAAGCTAATTTTAATCAGAGGAGGGATTGAAGGATATCTCATTATTATTTTCTTTTTTTTTTGGCTCCTCGCTGTTTAATTATTTTGAGCCTCTAAACTTTTGCCATAAAGGCTAAAATAAAATTATTTAATTCGTTTGGTTGGTTGCGTTCCTTTTTCGCTTCCCTTCCACTTACTGTAATTTTGCTAGAAAGCTTTTTTTCTCTGAAAATTGTTTCCGAGGAAACGGCAAGTTAATGAACTTACTTCGATCGGTTTATCTCTGTCCATTGAGTCATACTGACAGTAATGAATAATGTCGTCTCCCTAAAAATAATAATTATTATTATTCATTTTGTTGCTAAGTGACTTCTCTTCTGCGTGATTGGTCAATTTTCGGTCTGTAACTCAGTCTACGGACCAAAGTATAAGGGAAAAGATCTTTCACTTTTCTTTAATTATGCCCCTTTCCAAGTGTGTCTGGTAACAAAGAAGCAAACTCAGAATCAAAATTTAGTTTAACTTATGGTAAACTAGAAACCTTCTTAAAAAGAAATGCGCATTTGTTTTCTTGCTTTAGATTTTTTTAAAGCCTGACTGTCAGGAGCCGATTCATAAGACTGAAAACTCTTTTCTCAGGGTTTTTTCCACGCTCAGAAAAACATTCAAAAAGTTCGTGTTCTTGGTCTGTACTAAAGATAAATTACGGATCGAGTATCCTTGTTTTTCCCAACGATTTAAAGCCCGCGCACTTTACGCTCGGAAGCCATAAATCGCGGGAAAAACTAGGTCCATAATTTACAGTACAGCGTTGGCAAATAAGAGGTTCATATGCCCGAAAAGAAGCAACCAATAACTGTTTTACCAACAAAACTGTTTGGGGTACACAATACTGACAAAATGAGTGATGTTATCTCATCCGCATCTGGGCAGAATTCATTTAACTTTGTCGGAAAATCTTGATATTTTGCGATTTCATTTGAATTGTCTCTTCTTAGAGGGTATTTCTAAAGGCAGTTCTAACGTGTTAATTATAACCGATCAAAAATCTGATAAACGAGTTTTTTTTCCTTATTCTTTTTTTATGTTTTGTTTCGTTTTTTTTTTTTTAGGTTGCTTCTCGAGTGCATCATGCAATCATAGTTCTGTAATTACTTACTGGCTGAATGTTGATTTCTTTTCTTAACATTTGTGTGTCCTATAAAAAAAGGAAAACACTCTGTCACATGAAATTGCTACTATTACGAGTTCGAGTAAACTGAAAGCATCTGCGTGGTACCTTTTAACAAGAACCACCTATTCGGGAAAGTATTTCTCTAGATAAATTGTTGTTTCGCACACCTGAAAATTGAAGTCGTAGTGATCATCTCGGGCAATCTCAGGAAGTTCTTTTCCTTTACGAACGTGCTTAGTCCAGCTTGCGCGCCCTGAAGGAAAAAATGTTCCGAAAATAAAGGTTTCGTGGGCTTTTAGCACAAAAACAGGGCAAAACAGAACGGATTAATCTGCATCAATATCAAAAGCAACAATAATGTTTTTTTGATCCTTTCTTCATAAATAAAACCAACAAAATATCATAGTCGTCATCATCAGTGGCATTGCATCTTTCTTGTTAAGTCGTGATATTAAACAATTTTTCTTGCTCTTTATGGCTGACTGTCGGGTAAAAGGGCAGGCAATCGACAATTCGCCCCTTGTAAAGGAATCTAACGCAATCGTGGATTCTGGATTCCACGCCTTGGAGTCCCCGTTGATTCCTGAGGTACTGGATTACAGTCAGTGGAACTTGGATTCTGGAATTCAATCGTTAGTGGGATTCCAGATTCCTCGAGCCAAAACCCAGGATTCCAGATTCCACAATCAAAGTTTTCCAGGATTTCGGATTCCATACAAATTTACCCGATTTCCGGAATCCGAATTTCCTTACATTAGGTTATACAATTTAATCTCTATCACGTTTACCTGCCAAGTGAGTGTGTAGTCCTGCAGCAACTATGTTAATCCCGCCTTCAGGTAATCCAGTATTCTTCAACAAGTCCTGAAACAGTGATGACGCCGTTGGATTAATTGAAATGCTAAACTTTATTGCAAAATAAATAGCGGCCTGAAGATAGACATGCATTGAGCGCCGACTTAAGCATGTTACATTCCTGAGAACCTTCACAAAACAGTAAGCTAATTGAACTTTTCTAATTTCTTTATTTAAAGAAAACCTGTTTCGAGAAGAAGGGTCACCCTCTTTGTCGAGTCCAGATCGTTTGTATCGCAAACTGCCGCTTTAAAGCCCTCCCCCACCCCCCCTCAACTTATAACCTCTCCACACACACACGCGCACGCCTGATATAGGCCCATCTACCTGTAAACCCAAGAATATCCGCTAACAAGCTCCACTACCTTGTATTGAAATAAATTCGTCTTTGTGCGACATTTTGAGGATTAAAAAAAGAGCAAAATTCAAAAAGTATTTTGATCAGCAAGCAGTGTTATGTACCTTGTTTTAAAACGCTTTTTAGTCCTGTTATAAGCACAGATTTTTATTACATTTTTTAACGTCTTATACGGCTGTTAACTGTGCCAAGTTAGGAAACACTATGGATTGTACATACTTTCCAAGGGAATTACCTTAACATTAACATTATCGACCAAAATCGTCTTAGAAACTAACCTCTGTGCACTGGTGCATGCAGTATCCAACAGATATCCAGTTTTCCTGCTTAGGAGGAATAATGTGCCAGCGATTTACTGCGACACCAACAGCTGCAATCGCAGCATCATACTTTCGCAGCTTGTCTGTGTAGTAGATAGTGAGGCCAGAGCTGTCTTTTTGACCTTAGAACAAATCAATCACTCTATGAGGAATAAAGGGATTGAACAGTCCAATCCTGTATTAAGAAGCCACCGTATACGCGGCAAAATTATCGAAAATTGTAGAACTGGCGTCTTTTTAGTGGTTGCAGTCTCCTTTTCCTAGAGATCCCAAAGAGTTAGGTTTAGTTTGTTATTTCCGCCTTTATTAGGCTGCCATTCCTTTAAGAGATGTCTTACCAGTGCAGCCCCAATTCTGTATGGCATTGATAGGGTTTTGGCCAAAGGAGTCGTGAAATGCCGATTACAGCTAATCTGACTTTTGACTGATACTTTTCCATGTTATCTACTTGGTATATGCTGATATTTTTTAGACCAATCAATCCGGGTATTAAATGAAAGATCAGTTAGGCAGTTGGACATTCACCCAAGGTGCTCCAACTTTGGATGTATTCAAAAGTCCAAAGTTGAAATACAGTGGGAATTCGTTAACTCGAATTCTAAAAGGGAAAGCAAAAATAGTTTCCGAGAATTAGAGAAATCAGGGTCGATAGAATATTCAATTAGCCATGTTAATAATTGAGAGTACCAGTTTTTTTAGGCACTTCGGTATGCTACAGTAAAGTGCAAATTAACTTATTTCAATAGAAAAGGCACCATGATTACGCATTTTTATAAAAAGTGATCTGTTCTTTGCACCATTTTCCAGTAAAATAAAATTGCTGTAGTGTTTGTTTTCGTGTTTGAGTGTTTTTACTTATTCCAATAGAAAAGGCAACTTGATTACGCATTTTTATAAAAAATTGATCTGTTCTTTGCACCATTTTTTTATATTATTATTATTATTATTATTATTATTATCATCATTATTATTATCATCATCTAATTTTCCTATGACAAGATATTAGGTGTATCAATTCAAAACTTTGTAACTATATACCTTACTTATATTAAAATTCGCGCAGTACTAGATTTCGCACAGCGCTGGGTGCGCCAATTTTAGTACTCCACGAAATTATAATCCGCGCGAAAAGCTTTGGTGTAATATGAGACACTCATTGTTAGTAATGCAAATCAGTTGATTTATTAACGCAAACAGCTATTTCGAGGCAGTTTGTCGGAAAAACTGTGCAGGCGACAATCTCCAAAGGTAATATGGGATATGATCAATGCACTTTTCCTTGACACTGTAGCTGTCGAACCTACTTTTGTTACTTTCCTTTAGCACACGCAAACATACGTCTCTGGCCTCTCCTGCCAGTCTTTGAAATTTCTTTGAAAAACAGTGAGCTCAAAATCACCCACAATACCTTTCGGGATTGTCGCGTGCACTTTTTCCGACAACCTTTCTTGAAATAGCTGTATACTCATTTGACATAGGTTTTAAGTTGAATTTTGCTTACATGACATAATTTGGAAGGCATTTTTTGAGGGCCACCTAATCGGTTTTTGATTAAGCTTGGACAAATATTGTGGTATTTGTTGAAAAAACACTCATTATAAATGCATTAATTGTTAATACAAATGAATAAACCTTTAACAAGTTTTGGGTTGTCGTAATGTGTTTCTAGCAGAAAATTCTTGGGCGAGTCACTTGATCCGATCGGCAAACCTACATGTGGAGGATAAAAAAGACCCTGAGGAGAAACGTAAAAAGACGAAAAGATTAATACCGAGTAAAGGAAATTAAAGTAGAACAACAATAACAACAACAAGGACAAGAAGAACAAAAACAACAACGACAAGTAAAAGAAGAAGAACAACAATAACGACAAGGACAGAAGAACAACAACAACAGGGACAAGTAGAAAGATAACAACATCAACAAGGCATGTACAAGAAGAACAGTAACAACAGGGACAACAACAAGGACAAGTAGAAGAAGAACGACAACGACACCAAGGACAAGTAAAAGAAGAACAACAACAAGGACAAGTAGAACAACAACAACGAGGACACGTAAAAGAAGAAGAAGACTGGCAAAAGCAAAAACATTGACAATGACAAGCAGAAGAACAACAACGACAAGGACAGGTAGAAGAGGAACAACAACAAGAACCGAAGTAGAACAACAACAACAACAAGGACAAGTAGAAGAACAACAGCAACGACAAGGACAGGTAGAAGAAGAAGAACAAGAACAAGTAGAAGAAAAACTTACAACAACAACAAGGATAAGTAGAACAACAACAACAACAACAAGGACAAGAAGAAGAAGAAGAAGAAGAAGAAGAAGAAAATTTATTGGAGGACGCTTCACGTTGTCCGAATAGCGATAGCCTGAGAAAAAAAAGTCGGCATTTAGTAACGCCACCAATGGCTTGCCCCGCAAAATGACGTCTGAGAAACGACTGCAGAAATTTCTGACGCCGTGTCACTCCCCAGATCTGAGTTATGCTTCTGATTGGTCGTGGCGCGAGAGAAATTTGCTTTCACCCATCAGAAACACTACCCAGATCTGGGTAGTGACACGTCATCAGTATGGAATTTCCGCGGTCGTTCCTCAGAAGTCATTTCATGGGGAAACAAGTGGTGGCGTCAAGAAACGTCGGCTGTTCTCTCAGGCTAAATAGCAACAAAAAAAAACGAGTTGAGCTTTTAAGGAGAGAAAATACAATGATTGTTTAATTACTTATCAGGATAACTGAAAGATTTCTCGCACCCTGATTGGTCAGAAGCTATGTTCGATAAGAGTGCAGACCGTGGAAATGAAGTGACAGTGGCACATTGTGTTTATTCTCTTTCTCGCGCTTGTGATTTACCAAGAAACTTCAACGAAAATGCATGTCAAAACTTTCAGTATTTTTTTCATAAAACAGATCGACAACAACTTTTCATGGTCCTTACTCTTATCGACTATAGAAACGACAAAATGTTCAATTCTTTGCAGTTGAGTTTTCAACATTTTGACGTCATTTCTATGGTCGATAGGAGTACAGATAATGGAAAACTGCTGCCAATTGCTAATTAATGAATATTTCACCTGTCCTCCTATTGCCCAGGCAGCGACCATTGCATAACGCCTGCACTTCTGATAAGGCATATTAGCTCGACTGGTACATGATACGCCCTCGTCGAAGTCTTTCTCAGTAAAATTACCAAAGCATTCGTACATGACCATGTGATGGACGAAACCTTCGTTTTCTTCTTGAATGAGAGGAACGATCTTCAACAAATTAAAATAACATAAATTGTACTAAAGTATATTTTTGTGTGGTAGAATTTTACAGAAAGGAAGTCAACAGAATCCCATGTAGAATTGCTGGAAATTTTCAGTATATTCCATAACTGTCCGCCAAATTTTGGTTATTTCATATTCATTTTGTTTTTATTCCTTACCAAAGCTCACTTAAACCACCAACTGGGTCCATATCCTTTACCCCCGCCCCCGCCCCCGCCCCCGTCCCCACCCTCATTTGGGCTCATCGAAGACATTTACCACGTTTACCACCCCTTGCAGCATCTTTTGAAAACACTCCACTTGCGTCCGTTAGTTTAACCTAATCTAACGCCAAATTCACGTTAAAACGTCTATGGCATATTTTCATTTTACGAGGTGTGGGTAATTAGTTTTTTACAGTTATGCATGAATCATTGAACACTTTTCAAGCAAGTACCTTAGTGATGTGGTGTTTTGATTTCAGCTCTGGACCTTTCAGAAGAGTACACCAATAGGTTGTTGATTTATTTCCTGGTATTGTCATCTTAAGGAAAATAAATATCAATGTCAAAATAAGAAACTACGAAAGGATATGCACCTGAAATACAACGAGGAGTTGTATACTCTGGAATTAAAGAAAAGAAGGAAAGAGGTATGTCGCTAGTGGGGCCAACTAGTCTCCGACAAAACAGATTATGTATTTTAAAAAGAATAATAAATGCATAAATGCAAAAACCTGTCAAAAACACCTAATTTGAGGACTCTTTTGTAAATCACTTATCAGTGAAACTGATATCCTCAATTATTATTATTATTATTATTATTATTATTATTATTATTATTATTATTATTATCATTATGTTTTATTCACTCAGCGTGCCCTCAAGTGTTACTCTTACGAGAGCTTTGATTGTACAAGTATTCAACTGTTAATGCGTCATAAACTGCTCTCCGTCCTAAACATCTAAGCTGAGACCACCCTAGCCGAGTTTCCACGAAGCGATACGACGAACATCCCCGTAATTTTCATATGGGAGTTCCCCCCCCCCCCCCAAAAAAAAAAAGCGTAGGCAACTGGACTCACCTGATGGCAAAAGTGTAATTCATCGTAATTCTTAACAAACAAATTTTTTTTTGATAGCTAACAGTTTTTCTTTTCATTTTTTCTTACATTTCTAGCAGTCAAATCGATCTTCATCCATCCGGTTTCGCTGGTGTTTCTTGTGTCCACACTGCTCAGTAAAAGGATGCTTTTAACGCCTCTAAACTCATGATGTTTAATATCCATTGGTGATACGGGATCCTCAGAATGATATGCAAACACAACCTTTGCAGAACCAACCTGTAATGAGAGTAATTTGTTAATAGAAAATCATGATCATCAACACTTTTATACCACACTTTATCAAGAATTTGGTCTGCTCTCCACTACTGAATTTAGGGGCGAAATTAAGGTCGAGTCTTGTAATGAGTACACGATCAGCCCCCGGTGTCCTCGGGTACTTACAGGTTACCTGGGAAAAACCGGAAATTTCGGTTGGAAAATAAAATTTCTGACATTCCGTTGGAAAGCTTCAGGAAACATGGGATGTGATCTAATGATGCAGTGATGCAAGTTTTCTCTTTTCAGTCTTTTCAGTTGGGTAGGATATTTTTTATAGCGTATTGTTCTCCCACCTCGTCTTTTTTTTTTTTTGGTAAAATATATTCTCACCAGGAACACCAGCACACAAAGCCAAATGAGCCTAAATGTATAAGATATTAAAATAATGATGATGATGATGATAATCATAATAAATAATAATAATAAAACAATTTTGATGAAATAAAAATATTAAAAGATTCTAAAATACTAATTTACAAGCTCACGCCATTATCACTTTCTAATAAAGTGAAAGGTGCTCTTCACCTATAATTTACATGAATATTAAAAATAATAATAATAATAATAATGCTATTAAAAAGCTATAGTAATAAAAAGCTGAAGTAATCTAGAATATATACAAATCAAGTAATCAAATGTACGTTTGCCCTATTTATCAGATACTTCCTCACTTGAGTTTTAAAATCAGTGAAAACTACAGAGTTCCTTGCAGCAGAGGGTAATGAATTAAAAACATTAGAGGCACTGTCCTGGAAAGTATCCGACACAAGGGAGAATTTTAACCTCGTTTCTTTCGAAGACCTCAGTGTCCGAGATGGGTTGTGAGTGTCTAGCTTAGATAGGACGGCCAGTCATTGTAATGCAAGGCTTTAAAAGTGTTAAGTAAAATATGATTCTCTCTGCCTTCCTTTATTGGTATCCATCCTAGTTTGATTACATCCGGCGTATGCGCATAGCGCCCAAGAACGAAAGCTGCAGCGGCCAACTGGACACGGACACAGGATTACATGAGTAACAATGTCATTGTAGTCAATTTTCGATAAAATCAGGCATTCCGCCAGTTGCTTTCGGATATGGAAGAGAGTTGAGTGCTTTAATTTTCTAATTACAGCTGGTGTAGCGTAGCAGCTGGAGATCTTTAAGTTAATCTCCTCCTTCGAGTTGAGGTGCTGATTGACTTGGAGGAAAGTTTGAGACACGCTCGAGCCTTTTCTCGTTAACCGTGGGATTAAGTAAACATGTCTTAAGTCCAGTTGCCCTGGACATTTGAGCTAATGACAGCATCATCACCTTTGTTTTCTTTGGATTCAAAGCTAGCTTACATTCTAAGGACCAGTCTGAAAGCTTGTTTAGCCCGTCTTGAATCACCGACTGGTCGACTTGAAGATCAGATGGCTTGAAATGAGCCCATAAAAGTGATGGAGGTGCTCGTCGTACCTTTTAGGGGTTTATATTTGTGGATTGGTACCCCTTAAAGTGCTAAAACCTAAAATGACTGATTAGGATAACGATTCATGACAATACTTTCAGATGACGATGAAAGTGTTCGAAAGTTATCTTTATTACTATTAAAATTTGCAGTGCCAGTTATAACATTTGTTGTTGTTGAATTGGTACCTCTTTGGGGTGTAAATGAATTTGGGACACGCCCATAAAACAAGATTCTGGTACCTTTTAGGGGTGTTATCGAAATTTTGCGACGAGCGCCCCCGTCTCTTTTATAGGGGAGTACCCTCCCCCCAACCCCCCGGGGAAATGAGTATACATCGCCGTGTCGTCCGCGTACCAATGACATACAACTTCAGATGGAAGAGCAGAAGAAAGGTCATTCACGTAAAGGTTGAACAAAACCGGTCTTAGAGTTGATCCTTGAGGAACCCTGTAAGTAGTACTGATTAGTGCTGATGAGTGGTCATCGACTTGCACAAACTGTGGGAAAATTAGCCCGAGGCTTTGCGAGTCGGTGGACGAGCAGAGAATATGAGGTATGCCCAAGGAGAGTGGGGTGAGAACTGCTATCGAGGGTGCCCAGTTCTAAAATTTACTAGAACTGGCTGAATAATCAAGCAGACTGCTCTTTAAACTGAGGGACAAGGTCTGTGGGTATTCTATGTATTATTCTCCCAGGCCACGGGTGAAAATGTTGGGAACTGCAATGATGCTAATTTGAGCTTTTATGCGTGTTTTCCCATGTGATAATAGTTTCAAGTTTAAGCACAAGACTTTCACCCGGGTGCTTCGTGTTTTAAATATAGGGGAACCCCGCCGTACGGCCACCTCGGTAAAACGGTCACCTCGTTATTACGGACACTTTTTTTCGGCCCGGAAAAAATAAATTGTTCATACGGCCAACGGCCACATTTGAAATCTCATACAGTAGAATTTCTTATGATTTTTATTTTTTAATGCGGATACTTGTTCGAAATTCAGAAAATTAAAATGCTTATTAGTACTCTGAGCCTGTTCTTGTAATGTTGTTAGTCTACGATTGGTACACATGAAGTGCAGTTGTTGCGATATAGCCGAATTTTAAAAGCATTTTATCAGTACTAAAGGAAAATTTTAAGTAGTTATTTTCAATTACTGTACGCGATATCTACATTCCGGTTGTTTATTAACGAGACCAGTTGTTCAAGAAATGCGAATGCGATGTAAGGTGTATTTGTCATCACAGCCCTTACAGAAAATTGGGCCTGCCCCGATAATACGGTCATCCCGTTGATACGGCCATTTTTTTTTTACTCATCGGTGACCGGATTAACGGGGTTCCACTGTAGTAAACACGCCTGGTCTGGAGATAAAAACCAGCGTCTCTGTACAGTAGTATCCAGCGTTGACGCTCAAGCAGGGTATCCCAGCATTATGAATGGTTGGGGAGTGCGGTACGAAAGGTCGAAAAGGGGGTGAAATGGAAAGTGTAATCCGCTACAGTAACATCTGTAGACCTGAGGAGGCTGGTATGGCCAGCCGAAAAATTGTTTAGAAAATAAAATACAATACACTGTTATCAGCTTGGCAGTAGTCTTTGAACTTCTCGTTTTTGTTTGTTTGTTGTTGTTGTTGTTGTTGTTGTTTTACTTTTTTTTTGTTAAGATCCAGCGTTGACAACCAGCAGGACCTTCGTCCACAGTTATTGCAGTTTTGTTTTCTTAAAATATCAGTTTGGCTAAATTGAGAGCGTTTATGTGAAAACCGTCATAATAACACCACCACCATCATCATCATCAATATCGTCATCATCATCATCTTTGCCGTGGGCGGTATTTATTACACAAAAGCGGTGGGGGAAAAAAAGTCCCAGTTAGCTGGTAGGAGGCAAACTAGTTCACGGTTGTTCGCCGTAGCTGTAGCCCATAATGTTTCTTGACCATTTCAGCGGAAAAGTTTGTATTATGAAAAAGGAATTTCAGTCAAAAGAAAACGGCACGGAAAAATACTCACCTCGAGTTTCCTGTCACGTGAATCACATGTGTCAAATTTTCTCTTGAACTTCAGTAAAGTCCTCCCGTTGCTTTCTTGGGAATATGTGAGCTCGTAATCCTGTTGATCATCAATCGGCGGCACTGCTTTTGAATCAGCATAACGGTCCTACAAGATGAAGAGTTTATGTGTCGATGCATTATGCGACGACACGAGGACCAGTAGCGCCAATAAATATTCTGACAACAAAAGGAAGCCCTCTCTGTAACTTAAAGAGCAAATCATGATATGGCCACCAATATTACAGGGAACTAGTAATAGCTTCATAATTTCCAACACAACTTGATTAACTCAATGACGAATTGGACGCCATTATGACGTAATATTGTTGAATTAAAGCAAAAATAAACCGAAAAAAACCTAAACAGTAAAATTTCCAGTAAAATCATAAGACCTTTTAGCCACCTTATCAATAATCTTTAACAACAGTAATGATGTCATGATACAGTTATTTATTATCAAAGAAAGATCTTCAGCCATCCGCTTTCCCAAAGATCTACTATTTTGAATGAATTAAATGTATTTTTCTTTTTTAAGACCCGTATAAATCCAGGTAATGAATGGCAGTAGAAAATTTGACATGTAGTTAATGGAAGAGGATGATTAAAAAGCAAGAAAAAAAAACTGCAATTTGTGAAATTCTGCCAAGAGAAATAAACGCTCTTGAAACAAAAGAGTCAGTAAAAAAACCTGTATTAAATTAGTAGCCTGCGTTGCAGGCTCAAAAAGAGGAGGGAGAGGGGGAGGGAGAAAAGCAAGAAAGAGGGTATATGTTTTTGAGGAAAAGGAGGTCTTTTGAATATCGGCATTGCAGATGTCGGGCAAGAATCGCAATCGCTTTGAATCGCTGCTCGGTGTAGTGGACAAATCCAGTATACAAAACCTCCTGAGCATCTCTGCCTGCTAAACAAAGGGGTGGCGAATGGTACCTCGAAAAACGTGGGTCTCGGAAAATTTTGGCACGATCTCGAAATCTCGGAAACGTTTTTGATAAGTGTCGAAGTCTCGTTTTTTCATGGTTTGTTTTTACTTTTTTTGAGTATCGAAACTTTTCACCAAAGAGTCTCGGGCTCGGATTTCTAACTAGGATCTCGGCGTCTCGGCGAGTCTCGGATTTTACCATTCGCCACCCCTAAACAAGCTGTTACAGTTGGTTTTAGTTCGGGTTTTAACGTAAAGTTGCTACATGATTGGAGTAATTTTGATCTTCCAAAGCTTATGCCAGTAGAACACATTTTCTTGATGCCTTCGTCCTGTTTGTCTCTCACACTAATACACGCCAGTAAGTTACTCATTACGGCTCAGCCAATAAGGAATTTGCGGACGCCAGCGTTCGCAGAAATGAATAAAAGGGGGTTCTTATAGAAGGCTTCCCTTCCCCTCTATCCCCTACCCCCCTCCCTTTTTCTCTTTTTCCCTATCCCCGACCCCTTTCGACGCCTTCTACGCAGGCTATTAAATTAGCAGTTAACATAAGCTTGATAAAGAAATGCTAAATTAACCTTCGTATAATATTTCAATGAACAAGGGTGGATTCATTTGCAACATACGTCTATAGCTGTCGTATTTGCCTGTTGAAATTTTTCATTGGCAAATATTTGCGACAGCTATACGCGTATGTTGCAATTGAATACACCCTAAAAATACAAATTTAAAAAATAGATGTTAAAACTCGCTTGCCGGCGCCATGGTATGGTGAATGTTGACGTACCGTCTCAACGACTTTAAAGTGCTGTCTATAACCCGACTAGTGCAATCGATAAAAACCATACCGGAAAATCAATCGATAAATCGATAATAGCCGATAATCACTTTTTGATTGATATCGATTATACCAGTCAATCGATAAAAATCGATAGCAACAGCTTTTTTCGCTGTCAGCGCAATCGATTTTATCCGCGATTTGAGCCATATTATCGATTTCATGATCTTTTATTGCCTTCGAGCTTCAAAACCTAAGAACGCGTTATTTTAGCAATTATGCAGAGGTTTTCTGTTTTAAATGATGATTTTTCCTCACATTGTTATCAAGTTTAATGGTCATGCTACTTCTCTTTTCCATGTAGTTGCGAAGTTGATTATCTAAGGACTTTGTTTTGCATTTTTAAAGAATGATTTTGATTATGCTTTCCAATATGATGTTTGAACTGAGAAGCAAGGGTTTTGCTGACAAACTGTATACTGAACAGCATCCTCACCGCTTGAAATATAGGGTTCAATTGAACAATTTCTAATGCAAGCAAGCTGAATCAGTTGTTTATTCATTTATAACTCTTTTTTTATCCAGTCGATTGACCGAAAATGTTTCGTTAGAATCTTGAGTGTAATTTATGAAATAGACATTGCTACAAAGTTATCCGTCCAAAGCCAAATAAATAATGTACTTAATATGTTCCGGAAACAACGTTCCTTGCCTTAGCCGCTAAAACACATGGAAATTTAAGCGCCGATGAAAATCGATAACTTAAAGATAAAAATCGATTAATATAGTAATTATCCATTAGCAACAACTTTTTCCTCTATCGGCTTTTATCGATTTTCGAATTAATCAATCGATTATCGATTTGACCGAATGCACAAGTCAGGTTTTAATAAATCAAAGAAACAGAGGTCATAGCTTGAAAGGTTTTGAAGTTATTCTTGAACGTTTAATTGAGGCGGGCTCAAAAACCTTTCCCACCCCCTCTGGTCTGAAAAGGGTTGACTGGCTCAGTTTGTCGCTTGAGATGCCTAGAAGAATAATTCGTCTTCTGCCCTTCTATCCATGTAAAAGTCTTAAAAACACTGAAGAACACCGTGTGCAGTCGAGCTGTATTTTGCCTGCGGGTGTAACGATTGTCAGGGCCCTCTTTACCCCTCTCCCGCAGATCTTTACGTATAGGACGTTGGATCAAACCTCTTGCCCAGGTTCACAGTCAAATAAGGCGTTACTTCTTTTCGGTGAAACTTAAAGTATGGTTCTGCATATTACGCTGTCTTAATCGTTTAATTAGGCTGCGTTGCAGCCGGCCCACGTATCATACAGGCGGCTTAGAGCGTCCGCGAAGCAGGTTACAATTTGATCGGTAGACGAAGAAACCCCGTTACGCCGTTATTTCCTTCATAAAAAAATGGGGAGCTTAAGCAACAGCGTTTTTGACCGACGGACGTCAACCGGAGGTGGACTTTTATTTGCATCATTGGGCACTGGTTTGGTTCAAACGCTTGGGTAAATTGTCCTTATAAGAGTAAAGACACTTAGCAATACAAATTTATTAGCGTCAAGGCACTTAAAAGGGAGAACTGGCATCACTTCCGGTTGACGAGTGTCGCACAAAAAAAGTCTTTGATCAAGCTCCCAGCGCAGACTGGCCCTGTTACGTCATTGCCTGAGAACTCAGGTATTTATAGTGATCCTAAAGATCCCTGCTACATTTGCCCGGGGGGTGCTCCTGGGAATTCTTGGTGGAGGCGTGCCGCTCGGCTTTCCAAATCCTGGCTCTATTTCAGACCAAAAATGTCATTTTCCACACCCATTTTCAGACCTGATTTCTAAAAAAATTCCGTCATCATTATTTACATTAGAACGCCATCGAAAATAATCCTTGAAGTCCATTACCTATTGTCATATTACTCTTTCCTTCTTATTCATTTGGAATTGAAACCACAAATATGTTCATATACTCCCGCAGTCCCGAAAAAATGAAACACAATAGTCACGTTTTGTGTCCTGAAAATTTCACCCCAGCCCTCCAGCCCGCCCCCTACCCTAATCACTGCGTAAAAAAAAAAAAAAAAAAGACAAAACAAATTAAGGTAGCAACAGCAATCGCATATAATCGCTGTACCTCACCTTGTGACCTTTGCGGATTTTTTTCAAGCGTAACTACATAGCTATGAATTGAAATTTTATTCCTTTTGTTTCACTACTGACCTAAATACCCGTCATTATCTTGAAGGTACGTGCCAATGGGCAATAGGAATTTTTAAGCACGGCATGTAAAAACCCTTTACTTGCTCTTAGAGGTGTACATATATGAAAAATAAAACGTTGAAGTTTTCCAGATTTCCATGAGGGTTTTCATCTATTTGCAAACATTCGTCAGTTTACGTAATCTTATACTACTGATCTCGCGAGCGGTGATTTCCTCACCGTAGGCTAGCTAGCGTACCTTCGATGAAGAAACATCTGCTCGCAGACTGACACCCAGTTCTTCATTATACGCGGAAAACAAAATAATCAAATGGGAAGCTTAACTTTGTTAAGACATATGTCTCATTAAACGTCTACTAAATTCAATTTATAACCTAGAGGACAATCGACGACTGCGAATTCAAATCGTTGCTCTCACCGTGAGATATCCCTTGTTGTCTTTGACCCATCCGATCACGACATCACTGCCAACCATTTGCCCAGAACGACCAGAGAACCCAAATCCAACCCATCCCGTAGTGGCCGCCTCCAAGGCAAAAGAGACGCTTTCAGCGTCCCAATCAACGGTCCAAAACAACTTTATCTTCTCCGCTGTGTCCAAAACTGCATGATGAGCATACTCCGAGAACAAATCTGCGGAAACGGTGCAGTGGAAAGCCGAGAGACAAAGAACAAGGTATAGCGCGACAGACATTTTTGATATCGTGTTCTTCTAGTAAACTCGAACAAACACAACCTGCAGCCTTATGCAAACACCGAATATAGTACTACTATTTGTTTAACACCTATCACTCCGAGATTCAGTGCCAGTGTGCATGACTCGGCAAAATAATTTGGGGGAAAGGGCTCATTGAGGGCAAGCATAATTATATACTATATATATCGTGCATACCCCTCTGATCGAGCCCTCACTTGGTACCACCGCGGTGACATACGTACCATATATCATTTCGGTATTAGTTCTTATTTTTTTTATTCATGTATTTATTTCTAGTTTTCTCGGACATTCACACATTAATGGCAAGTACTCTCCCCCGAAATACTGGCATTGTCGAAATTTGCACTGTTATACATGCACTGTATCGTCAGCGCACCCACCCCCCCCCCCCCCCCCCACCCCACCTCCTTGACCTAACCATATGAATATTAGTTTCGTCGCTGTCTGATGTCTTGTCAAGTTTCTGTAAATTGAAGGGTTTGTTAGTTGGAATATAAAACCAAGTGAGAAAGAAATGAATTTGGTTCGATTCTCAGCAACTATTTGTGGGGAAAAGCGTTAGGTGACGGCAAGAGACTATGAGGTAAGAGAGCGAATCCCCCATACATGCCCCTCTTCCTATGAAAATTTTTTTCAATCTATTTTTGTTTCTGCGTCAGGCGGCGTTGCTATTTTAATGTCGACATCTTATTGGTCAGTTAGAGTGACGTCATTTAATTTTAAACTCAATGGCGGATTATAATTTCACAGCTGATCATGCAGAAAACAACATGGCGTGTGATGTGAGCATCACTTTCGTTGACGAGTTGAGAGATTTCGACGTTGAAAAGTCCGGAAAAAACAGGCGCCGACGAGCAAAGTGGTCCTTGTTTGCTGCAATTGCCGAAGACAGCAGTTCCGATGTTGACCCGACGGAGATAGCTGCCGAGCCAGGATCCCAATCAAACTCTTCGGCCAGTGAGTCGGAAGCAGTAGAAAGTGAAGATGAATCGATCGAAGAAGAGTCAAGCGAAGAGACAATTTCAGCGCACACAGCGAGCTGTGATAACTGATACCTTCATGACGTAAGTGAAACTAGACCGCGCGGTCATAGGCACAAAATTCAAAAATAACCCTCGCAGCATAGCGCGAACTAAAAAAAGATTGAAAATAATTATCATGGGGCACAGGGATTCGCTCTCTTACCTCATAGTCTCTTGGTGACGGCACAAAGAAGACAAAAAACGACTTCTGACAGAATTTTGGAAATGCATGTATTTTCTATATCAAAGGAAAGAGAAATCGCCTTTTATTCAAAAAGAACTTTAACTTAAATATTTGGTGGCTGACATCTCATCCGATGCTTGATGCTTTTTCGTGATATTTGTTAAAGTGGGTATGGGAAGGGTTATCACTGTTATTGTTTCTATTATTATTAGTATTATTATTATTATTATTATTATTATTATTATTATTATTTTAACAGGGAAGTAAACGAAAGGGGTACCATTTCGGCAAAACTATAATGGAGCCTCCGGGTGATGAAATATTGTTGCAGCAAATTGGTGCAGCGAAATATATGAACCCTCATCCTGTTTACAACAAGAAGGGAAAGAAAGCATTAAGAGGTCATCAGAATCTGTTTGAGGAATTTCGCCGGGTCGGAACAAAAAATGCACTTTCAGAAGAGAGAACAAAGTACATACTCTGTCCAGCTCAGGTCCTCGACAGTAGCATCACTGAAATTTCGATTACGTTTCTTGACACTCCCACCTTGACAGTGTGACGTCACATATGAAACGGTTAAGATCTTGGCGTGCATTTATATAGGAAAAGGCTGAACCAGCGATTATTTTGGAAACAGCCCCACCTTTCTGTATATAGCCCTTTCGTTGTAAAGCTTCTTTGAAAACTGCAGACGATAACAAATATACAAATAAAGAGCGCTACCATTGCTTATAGGCAATCATTTATTTGAACGTACCAAAAGCTGAAAACACAAAAGGTGTTAGCGACAGAGATATACGGAGATCAAGATTTGAAATCCAGTTTACAGATTTTTTAAAGGAACTAGAGTTCGCCTGAAATTCTTTTCCGACGCAGATATAAAAAAGCAAATTCAAACTTAAAACCCAAACTGCGCTTGATATTGCAACTCAAATCCTGGTTTTTGAAAAATGAATCACTGTAAGTATGTATAAAAGTAGCGGGAACGAATTTGCAATACGTTCAGTCTCGTCAACAAAAGTTTCAGTGATATGTATCTTGAATAATAGGCATACGATGATACACTTGAATATGAGGTTTGTTTGTTTGTTTGTTAGTTTTTTTCTCTCTTTCTGTACTAAGATGACTTAGATCAGTATAAGGCTTGAATCACAATACAAAGGACCGCAACAAAAAGAGCGCGGGACGCAGTCACGTCAGCTACAGATACCGGCGGAGTAGGACACGTCTTTTGAGGAGGCAGTGGTTCTGTGATTTTCGCGACAGGAACCCTGAACTTTGGATTCTTTATGTCCTGTAAAACAAGACGAGGTAATTTACCATGAATTTTTTTGAGGAATTATCTAATACCGGAAATGATAGAATTAATCCCGAGCTTCAAATAAGCGCCTCCCTGTAGCCTTAAAGTATTTGATAAGCAACCAACCACAATCAGGGTATATACAATAGGAAAAACATAACATGCACAGTCAACAGAAATATGACCCAATAAAGACATCCCACGATCGCGAGGGAATGTTGAAAAAGACCAGAGACCTGTCATTATTATGGCAAGTAATTCATGGCAGTCTACATATAGTCTCCCTAACATTATTTACCCCTCCTCCCTCCATAGCCTGAGAAAATCCGCCGTCATTTCGGGACGCCATCAAACGTTCCGCGAAATGATGTCTGAGAAACCACTTCAGAAAAAGCCCATGCCAATGACGTGTCAGTAGTGCTTCTGATCGGTTGAAGCAAATTGTCATTCAATCAGAAGCACTACCCAGATAAGGGTAGTGACACATCTTCAGTATGGAATTTCTGCGCTCTTTCCTCAGGAGTCATTTCGCGTGGAAACCGTTTGTGGCTTCAAGACAGCTGTTTTCTAAGCCTACTCACCCACCCCCCACCCCAACCCTAAAAAAATATAACATGAATGGAATATGTTGCAATTATCACTAAGAAAGTGTTTTTAAAGTTCACCTTCCCTTGCTCAAAAAGAAGTTTTCATTTTTGGCGTTTAACGGAATATCTAATTCTAAGTAAAATGAGGGTTGACGTAGGAGTTGAACCACTCATGTCTGACGCATGCCTCTATCTCATGACCGTACAGGATTATTGGTAATTTCTAATAAAATCTCACCGCCACTGAAGTTACGTTTCTCAACCAACATCTAGGTATCAAAGTTTCAACCTCGCTAAGGTACTTTCGAAAATCATTGGCCATTTCATCCGTCCATTGAATTTCCATGTTGACAAGAGGATTCCAAAAACGTCCTGTGACATTCACATTAGGGCTGAAAAAAGTACGAAAAAATAAAAATGGGCTCTGGTCTGGACATGTGCAGAAGACAACGTTTTAGACTAAAGGTGACACTTAACCTTTCTTATCATTATTATAATAATAATAATAATAACATTTATTTATACCGCGCCAATTCAACTATACAGTTTTCATATGCGCCTATAGTTATAGTTATCATTGTTATCATTATCATTATCATTCCATTATCATTATTATTATCATTACCATTAAAATTATCATTATTATTATCATTAACATTACCATTAAAATTATCATTATCATTAACATTACCATTATTATTATCATTAACATTACCATTAAAATTATCATTATCATTATTATTAACATTACCATTAAAATTATCATTATTATTATCATTAACATTACCATTAAAATTATCATTATCATTATCATTAACATTACCATTAAAATTATCATTATTATTAACATTAACATTACCATTAAAATTATCATTATCATTATTATTAACATTACCATTAAAATATCATTATCATTATCATTAACATAACCATTAAAATTATCATTATCATTATCATTAACATTACCATTAAAGTTATCATTATCATTATTATTATCATTACCATTAAAATATCATTATCATTATCATTAACATAACCATTAAAATTATCATTATCATTATTATTATCATTACCATTAAAATTATCATTATTATTATCATTAACATTACCATTAAAATTATCATTATCATTATTATTATCATTACCATTAAAATTATCATTATTATTATCATTAACATTACCATCAAAATTATCATTATCATTATCATTAACATTACCATTAAAATTATCATTATCATTATTATTATCATTAACATTACCATTAAAATTATCATTATGATTATTATTAACATTACCATTAAAATATCATTATCATTATCATTAACATAACCATTAAAATATCATTATCATTATCATTAACATAACCATTAAAATTATCATTATCATTATCGTTAACATTACCATTAAAGTTATCATTATCGTTATTATTATCATTAGTAGTAGTAGTAGTAGTAGTAGTAGTAGTAGTAGTAGTAGTAGGAGTAGTACTAGTAATAGTAATAGTAATAAATTGCTTTATTTGCATGACCGCATCACTTTACAGTATTGCAAAAGCATGTATATGACAATCAAAATAAAAAAACAAAACAGCACTAATAACAATCTAGAAAAATTCGGTTACATTACTAACAATGAATCACGTATTTTCATGCAGGAGGAGACAAACTTCATAACTAACTTATTTACATGATGTTCCTTCGAATTCATTATCAGTTTTATGCTTTCCGGAGATGATTTCTTGTCAAAGTCAGGTATTATTCGATTGATTTGATTGATAAATGCCTGTCTCTGTACTGAGTATTTGTTACATTGAAAGATGAAATGAATCTCATCTTCTACCTGATTTGAGTTACATAAAGGACATAATCTATTTTCTCTTGGCAAATGATCGATTTGGTATCGACCATGTTCAATCATAAGTTTGTGATTACTTATTTTAAATTTAACAAAATTCTGTCGTTCGTCATAATGTCTTAGCTGGTAGAGATAATCAGATGTAGAATATTCATCTTTAAAAGTTTTATAAAATTCTAGTTTTTTTGAATTTTCGAGGCTGTGCCGCCAAAAAGATAGATATTTCTCTCTCATTTCTGTGGTATATCGTCTAATTTTATCATTATCTAGAGATTCAGCATCTAAACTGGTTAGATTGTATTGTTCAAGCATGTTTATGAAATTGGAAAAATATCCGGAATTATTCATAGAATGTAGATTCTTTGACATAAGGAAAGACTGTTTGACTATAGAGTCAATATCTTTGTTGTTGAGGTAAACAACATATTTCATAATTTTCTGATTTATCGGGATAAGCAGCGGCAGTCTATCAAGTTCAGCTCTGCAGGCTATGTTAGAGGCCTTATTGTTAACCTCTAAGTAACGTTTACAGAATTTGAGGTGGATTTTTTCTATTGGGGAGCTATCCCATTTTTTAAAATCTTGCTTGGTGTACATTCCCCATACCTCGCTGTTGTAACTCAAGATTGGGAATACCATGGTGTCAAAAATTTGGGATGCAGTATTAGGATTAAGTTTGTTAAGAATTGTCCGCTTCCGAATACTAGAAAACGCGTGAAGGGCCTTTTCTTTTAAGTGTTCGAGTGCAAGTGTAAAGTTTCCCGTTGGAGTTAAACGTGTACCTAAATAAGTGTATTCTTGGACAATTTCAATTGACTCACTGCCTATGTTGAATTTGATGTCAATAGATTTTTTGGGGCGTTTCTGGAATATCATAATTTTTGTTTTCTTGGGATTAATTTTTAGCTTCCATTTGTCACAGTACAAAGAAAGCGCATTTAAACAGTTCTG
Organism: Porites cylindrica; assembly: GCA_964035525.1. Lineage (NCBI taxonomy): Eukaryota > Metazoa > Cnidaria > Anthozoa > Scleractinia > Poritidae > Porites > Porites cylindrica. Next base: position 54,482,415 of record OZ037776.1, read on the forward strand.
TAATCCAGTTTTCGATCTTGATAGAATAACTAAATCATCTGCGTAGAAAAGTGAATTTATTTTTTTCCCATTTGGGAGAACAAATGGGTCAGATAAGGTGTTTTCGAATAAAAGTGGTAGATTGTTTAAATAGAGGTTAAATAAAAGAGGGCTTAAAACACAGCCTTGACGTACACCTCTGGAATATGAAAAAGGCTGTGTTTTGTTTTCACCGATTTTGATGGAACATGTCGAGTTGCAATAAAGACTTTTCATGAGGTTGTACAAGTTTCCTCCTATATTCGTTTTTAGCAGCTTATAAAACAATCCTTCGTGCCAAACAGAGTCAAACGCTTTGCGGAAATCTACGAAACAAGCGTAGACTTTTTCCTTGTGATAATGCACATATTTATCTATTAGGGTCCTTAGAGTGAAAACATGGTCTGCAGTGCGGTTTTCAGGCAAAAAGCCAATTTGGGAGTTATGTAATATCTTATTTTCCTCAAAATACAAGTGAAGTCTTCGATTTAAAATAGAACAGAACAGTTTTCCAAGGCAACTAGAAACACATATGCCTCTGTAATTTGTTGGATCACTCTTGTCACCAGATTTGTAAATTGGGGTTATGAGGCCTTGACACCAAACATCTGGCATTTTTCCGGATTGTAAAATGAGGTTAAAAAGTTTGACATAGACAGGCATTAGTGGTTCGAGGCTTGCTTTGATCATTTCATTTCGTATTTTGTCAACAAATGGTGATTTCTTATTTTTCAATTTCTTCGCCGCTTGACGTATTTCCCTCTCAGTTATCTCATAATCGAGGTGGTTAAACTGTTCCTTTTCGTGTTCTAAAGAATTTAGTTCCCTATGGATTTCATGTTCATGCGTGGAATTCGTCGGGTCAATAGAATGCAGAGATTTGAAATGGTGAAGCCATGATTCTTCCGAGATTGGGGCGGGAACATTTTCGTTGAAAGTGTCGCTCATCGAATTTAAACAATTCCAAAATGACGCCTTGTCAGGATTTAAAGCTAGTTCGTCGAGTTGTAATGTTTTTTCTTTGTGGAATCCTCTCTTCTTTGTGCCTAGGAGCTTTTTGTAATCATTCAAGGTTTTGTGATATCTTTCCCGCACTTCGGAGTTGAGGGGGTCACGGTGCTTTTCATTTGAGACTTTTCGTAATTCATGCCTTTTCAAGCGACATTCACAGTCGAACCATTTCTTGTTGGATGATTTCTTAATACGCTTATAAGTTTTCTTAGCTTTAATTTTTAGGCATAGCTTGGAGCTCTCAGTTAGAATTTTCATAGCGTTTTCTAAGGAGATATTCACATCTTCGGTGTTTCTCTCCATATATTGTCTAATTAGAATTTGGATTGGTTCCGTGCGCAGTGCGTTTTTGAATTTTAAATGTGAGTCAACTTCCCAGCAAAATTGCCGTGGTAATTTTGATAATCTATTGCTACTATTGGGAGTGTGCATTTCGTCTCCAATTAACCTGGTGTTAAGATTGAGCCATGCCACGATCGCACTATGATCTGATAAATAAGATGGCTGTTTAACAACAAAATTTGCAACGTTGAGAAATGTACACTGATCACATATTAGATAATCAATAACGCTCGTTCCGTTTTTTCCATGAAAAGTGGGTCTGCCTAGGGTATCTCCATTAACTCTGCCATTAACTATTCTTAGGTCAAAGGTTTTACAAATTTCCAACAGCCGTTTCCCATGGCTATTTAAAACATTATCAAAACTGTTTCTTTGAGTTGGCTGGAAAGCAGATTCCGACTGATCATTACTAATTCTACTGTTTCCCTCCTTTGAGACAGTATCAGAGTATTTCCCGGTTCTCGAGTTAAAGTCACCCATGAGAATTATTGATCCTTTCGAAGAAAAACGTACTATGTCTTGTTCTAGCTGATCAAAAATTTCGTTATCAAAGTATTTTGAGTTACAGGGGGGTATATAGACACCACAGACGTAAATATTCTTCACTGAATTTAGAAAACGATTCTCAATTTTAAACCAAATAAAATGCTGAGTTGTTTTAGTGATGGAAATGTTTTTGTGGAATTTGTTCTTATAAAATAAAGCGATTCCTCCGGAGTTACGCCCACCTCTCTCCGACTGATTTGGTGTGGGACATTGAAAAAAAGATTTGTATCCCGCAATTTCCAGATTAGAGCAGTTGCCCATTTCTGTTAACAATATAAAATCGGAGTTATTAATAACACTCAAAAAATCAGTATTATCTAACTTATTTCCAAGATATTTCGAAGAAAGGCCATTAATATTCCAAGCGCAAAAGGACAATGTGCTTGAAATATCGGGACTATCTTCGGTGTCCGTGATTGTATAGAAAATAATAAATGGATTACTCTTTATACTGGTATAAAGTTTATCATTAATACTTAATTCAGTGTCAAGGGTAAGATGAAATTGTTCATACAAATGATTTTATAAAACGAAGAAAGGATATGATTTCCTGAGGCATTGCTAGTAGTAGTAGTAGCAGCAGCAGCAGCAGCAGCAGCAGCAGCAGTAGTAGTAGTAGTAGTAGTAGTAGTAGTAGTAGTAGTAGTAGTAGTAGTAGTAGTACTAGTAGTAGTAGTACTAGTAGTACTAGTAGTATTTAAAGGTCAATTTGTGCAGCGATGCGTTACATTTAGCAAATAAAATAAGAGGCAGGACTGATCCTAAGAAAGTATACAATACTGGATATAGATTATGAGGGTGAGAAATGACAGAATGGACACATACTTACAAGTACTTTTTGATGAACTTAAACGATGGCTCATAAAACCAATTTTGACAGAACTGGAATTCTTTAATATTCGGATAGTAAAACAAGAAGTCCAAGCACATTTCATCTCTCGTTGCTTCGCCTCCCTGAAAATAATGTCACAAAATAAATATTCAAAGTTCGTGTTCTGTTCAAAATTTTAAAAAGTAGCTTATTAGAGCGTGCATGACGTATAATTGGTTTGAGAAAAGTAATCGAAATACATGTTTTACAATTGAATAATGCTAAAATGTTACTTAAAATAATAATCAAATGAGGCAATCTGATGGTGGAGTGATTCTAACCAGTCATTCGTTATATTCATGACTCCAGGTGAATCACAGATACCTTATACACGGCAAAACCCACAACATTATGTGCATGTATACCAGGTGTCGTTACTCGATAAACCAATAATCGATAACAATCGTTAGTAATCGATATCAATCTTTTCTATGGATATCGATTTCTGATATCAATCGATAGAAAACGATAACATAAAAAGGTTGTGACTTCGATTGATATCGATTGCCAGTCGATAAGAATAATTGTTTTCGATTACTTTATATTATTATCGGAAAAGTAAGTTCAACATTAACATAATGTTGTCTGTACGATATTGTTGAGTCATTCAGTCGTGAGAGAATGCAGTTCTTTTAATTCAGATACATTGAATTGGATTCCAAACTGAGCGAGATTGCAAGATGCAAGATCCAGTCGATTTACGGCGCGGGATTGAATGGGCATCTGACTGAATCTATTAAAGCCCAAGAAACAATATATGGAACGCGAACAAGACCGGCTTTGAAGTGATTGATGAAGTCAATGAATTATAAAATGTGTTAAGGTAAAGCCGGTATCGTCGGTATCGTTTGCCAAATAGCATCGTCATATTCAGAATATCTGAACCATATATTCATCAAGATTATTGCTTGTTATCGATTACTATCAATTACTGACTATCGATTTGTTTAATGGATAAAAATCGATAAATTTTTTTTCTGTGACTTCGATTCCAGTTTATTGATTCCGATATCATTCGATAACAAAATCGGAGGATTATATCGATTAATATCAATTATATCGATTGATTTAATCCATCGCCGGATTAATTTAGCTACGCCTGGATGTATAGTACAATGCTGATCGAATACACAGGTAATTTTGTACGATCGTAAACTGTTAGCACGACAGAGAAATGTAAGAAAAGATGCATATGGTTAAAATAAGAACAATATCTGAAAGAAAACTGCATGCAGTTGTGGCTAAGTACATTGGACGCTTTCCTTACTTTCACTCTCGTAAGCGATCAGCTCAGCACTGTAAAACTTTGGTTTAACTGTGACTTGAGCACTGTAACGAAAAGCTCTTTTTAAAAGCGACTGACTGCTCCCATGAGCATCTGCGAACACTTTTGGTACCGGTCGTTTGTTATTAACTTCTCGTAAAAAAACACTATCACTCCGAGTAACTTCTTGGGAGTAAAAGCCCTGCTGATGTTTTTTTTTTTTTTTTTAACATTGAATGTGTTAAGTAAGACTAAGAAGATGCTAATTTTATTTTGGCTGGATGATGTATTAGCAATAATCAAAATATAGCAAATGCAATTACCTTTCTGAATTCTCGTAACCGACCAGCTCCAGTTGCAATTAATTTTATGGACTACCGTGGTGGTCACTTTATAGATCTATGACTGTACTATGAAATGCCTAAGTGATCATGTCAGTCGTAGAAGGTAAAACTGATCACGACTCGCAAGAGCTGCGTTTTAGGAAATTGAATACACATGTACAACTGTGTAAAGTTAGATCGACGAAGCTGGTGGTTAGTAACGTACTGCAAATACTCACCTGGATCAGTTTATTTCTGTCCATGGAATCGTATTTACAGTAGTGAACAAGGTCATCTCCCTAAACAATATACAGGGTTGAAATTTAAGGGTCCTGTCAGTATAAGAAGCGATTAATCAAAATCAACCTTTTAAAACTGTTGAATACAGACTTTGTTTCTAAATGTTATCATTTAAATTGATTGGTTTATACAACATCGCTCTTTTCCAGCTTTATCAAACCCGTAATAACAGCACGACGAAAATAAAAGAAGCCACATGGAAGCAACTACTTTAGCAGGTTCTAATATTAGCATAAGCTATCAAGATTGTAAACAAATCAAATGGTTGCATTTCTAAACTTAAAAAAGGATCAACACCTAGGATGGACAGAATCGCGCCTTTGTTTTCTGACTATACTTCAACGACAATAAATCGGCTTAGTTGTTGTTATTTTCAGTAACCTGAGAGGAGAGGGCTAACTACGAAATCTACCCTCGCTAACTGAGAAATCTACCCTCATCCCAGCCTAGTCCTTGTACAGTCGTTTGGTCAATGCATTTCGGTGACGTAAGCCAAGAGGAAAGGCAGGGGAACTCACTCGGGCCACGTGACCCGAAACGTATGGGCTGCGTGAGGGGAATAGGTAATCCCCATGTTCAAGGATTAATCGAAAAAGCACATGAATCGGTAAACCTATATACACCAGCAAACTACACGAGATACAAATTGGTTTGTTTCTCGTTTTTCATTACTCACCGGCTGAATGTTGATTTCTTTTCTGAAAACTTGTGTGTCCTGAAAACATTACGGGTTACTCTTAATCGTTCAGCATAACTATATGATTTTAATTATCATGGAAGTCTAAAGAGTTTTATTTACAGTAAAATCTTATACCTGAAAATTAAAGTCGTAATGATTATCCCGAGCAATCTCGGGAAGTTCTTTTCCGTTGCGAATATGTTTCGTCCACGTAGCGCGTCCTAACGAAGAAAAAACACTTTAATTGTCATGTATTTAGCACGAAAAAATATAAGACTGTATTTAAGCGTCTTGCTAAAGACGGGACTCCCGTCCGAGCCACGCGAAGGTCTAGGTTAAGGCAAACTGGCTACCCGGGCTGACTGACAGCCGGGCTGGCTCATCTGATATAAACAGGCCCTAACTGCCAAGATAATTGAAGTCCTCACTATACATTGGGGTTGTGTTAAGTTTTGTTTCATATTGTGTACATATATTGTTAATTAAGAAACTAGCTCGGGTGAACAATTCTGAGAAATGCACGCATTGAATCAACTGCAGATTACCTGCCAAGTGGGTGTGTAGTACGCCGGCAAATACGTTGATTCCTCCTTCTTCAGGTAATCCCTGATTCTTGAACAAAGACTGAAACAGTAAATGACACATATACATTCCCGGTCAATGGAGAATACGAAAGCATACCTCTCCTACATTTTATCCAGCCTCGTGCCAGATCACAGATGATCCGCTTTCAAAACTCATTAGGTCGGTTATTTAAACGAAGTTGAACTTAGACCGTGGTTTAGGAAATCTTCGGACCACCAGATATCTTCTTAGTGCGTTATTTAAAGAAGAAAAATGCTTTTCAAGTCTACGCCAAATGCTTTCATGAAACTGTTCACGAAAAATGGCGTTTCCATGAAAGCGTTCGGCAATACATGCTGAAAATGGCGTAGAACGCAGTTTTGTTAAAAACACTGGATAAACGCCGTTTAATAACTGGCCCAATATTCAGTTCTTTCATTTTTCGGTTTGGCTGTTCCTGGTACTACTGCTAAACTGTTTTCGTGTCTCCTTAAAGCTTTTTTTTTTTTTTCGCTGCTGTCACTCCGAGAGCGCAGGACGTTGCTGGACTCACTAGGCCCATCAAGATCGATTAAAAAAATATTTTTTCCAGTATGTACGGTCCTGAGATAGCCCCCATAACATAGCACGTCCTTCAACTGCATCTGTTCCTGATACGTTACTTCTGTTCGTCGTTTGACTTTTAATACTAACACCGATCAGTATGCATGTAGATCCTCTTTTAAACTAACCTCTGTGCACTGGTGCATGCAGTATCCAACTGAAAGCCAGTTCTTCTGTTTAGGAGGAATAATGTGCCAGCTATTCACACCAACACCAACAGCTGCAATCCCGGCGTCATATTTTCGCAACTTGTCGGTGTAGTAGAAAGTGAGACCTGAGCTGTCTTTTTGGCCTGATTAAAGATGATATTTACCATCATAAGGTCTCTCATCGACGTTTACATTCATACGTTTATATTCCAACCTATATATGGAGTGATTGGTTACTTTTTTTGCGCACAGCTTACTAGGGGGCCGTTCATTATTTGTAGCGGGGCTAATGGGATCTGTTGGCTAGCCCCCGTAGTAATAATGACCAATTCTTCATTACCGATCTTAAACAATTAAATACTTCACATCAATAGTTCAAAGAATAACGCTTAGCCAGACCTAACAAAATAAATTGTCTAAAAGTTAACAAGATCAAATCTTGTGCTGCGGCAACGGTTTATTCTCCTTATCTCCTCTTTTTTAATACACGTAAGGTAACGTTATACGTATAGGAAGAACGGGCAAACCTGGGGCAACGCCTTAATGAAAATAGAAAATTATTAGAAATATGGACCGACCTTTAGTGAGACTTGGATTGTCATAATGCGTTTCTAGCAAGAAGTACTTGGGCGAGTCGCTTGCTCCAATCGCTAAACCTACGTGTTCCGGATAGTAAAAAGCCTAAAAGGTAGAAATAAAAGGAATGGAAAACAGAAAGTTTAATGAAGAAAATGGATAAGAAGACGCACGGATTGCTTGTCACCAACTTTTTCCCTTCGAGAATCCGCTCTAAATTCACTTGACAAGTTAATATAGGGGCGTGGCTACACGTTTAAGTAGTTTGACTGTAAGTTTTACTCGATCAAGGGTGGTCGACTAGCAGCTGTCGATAGCTGTACAAAGATTTCCTACAAACTTGCAAGCAACCAGTGGCGACAGTAATCCCTATTTCCTTTGTGAATACCAAAGATTACGGGGGAAGATAACCTCTATCTTTCTGTTTTTATCAAATATATTCGACATTAACCAGTTACGTGCCTCCGTACAGACCCCGACAGTTGCTCAAAAGGTTGACTGAATGGTATCCACTGGATAGCGCAACTCGTTTCCACAAAACTTGATTTATTCAGTGGATAGCGCAATCCAACGTTTGAACAACGGGAGCCACGGTCGCCACGCTCCTGCTTAATGCATCATACACTTTTTTATGGTATCAACTGATCAATGGTTTAGGTTAAGCGATGGCGTTATTCTGTTACGGACATATTAGACTAGTAGAGGTTAATTTGTGAAAGATTTGAACCCAGAAGTCATTTCAAAAGTAGGTTGAGTTTGATCGTCCCGGTAAACGCGTAGTCCTGAATAGAACTGTTGTCGTTGACAGTGACTGACGTTTGGACAACCTGTGCGGTAGTCATCTTCAGAGTCAAAGTGAGTTGTATCACGTTAATTTAATCAGGTTAATTTAGAGATCTTACCTGCCCTCCCACAGCCCAAGCAGCGACCATTGCATAACTTCTGCACTTCTGATAAGGCATATTGGCTCGACTGTCACAATCCACTCCCTCATCAAAGTGTTCCTCAGTAAAATTGCCATCACATTCGTAAAAGATCATGTGATGAACGAAACCTTCGTTTCCTTTTTGAATGTAAGGAACAACCTTAAACAAACCACTAAAATCAATATTCTACACCACAGAACTGTAAAAAAAATCATTCAGCACTCCAACTGCAACAGATAACAATTTTCGTCCCGACTACCAACCTCATTAGGAAGGAGGGTAACTGGAAACTAACGAGGTTGGTTTATACGTCATTTTGTATGACTGGCTGTTTTCACACTAGAGAGGAATTATCCGTATGACACGTCTGTTGTTGTTGTTTTTGCGCCACCGCCCCCTCCCCCTTTCCACCCACCCACCTTCCTGCTCTTCGCCGTGGTGCCAGGCCAACCTTCACCCCGGTAAAGTCCGTAAGTTTATATGAACTGATACTTTGCAGTCGAGTACCTTAGTGATGTGGTGTTTTGATTTCAGCTCTGGGCCTTTCAGAAGAGTACACCAATAGGCTGTTGAAAAGTTTCCTGGAATAGTCATCTTAGAAAAAATAATAATAAATATTACAATGATTTTCTACGAAAAACATTTAGCATAGTCTTCAGGACTTCAGGTTCTTCAGTAAGCCAGCATTTTTGGCTATGCAAAACAAAAATTAGCGTTATCCTTAACAAATAATATTAGGGACATTTATACGAGGAAAAATAAGACGAAAACTTCCCGTATAAATAGCACATTTCGCCTGAAATAAGACGCGTCTTATATTATCTAAAACAGCCCTGAATACGTGTTCTTAGATAAGACGCGTTTTAGCAAAGACGAGCTAACAAGAGAAAAACTTCGTACAAATGACCTTCTTGTCTTATTTAAGACGCGAACGGATCGTACTCATTCTTTAATTTTTGGGGGAAAAAATTTCGCGTGCCCCGCCGTGGACCGGCATAGAAAAAAATGTTTACAGCAACTTTCAACGCGTTTTCGTTTCCCTGGGCTGCCATCTACGACTTTCAGCTTGTCTCTTCGCTCAAGAAATCAATATGAGCACCCCGACAAAAGGCAATAGAAATGTCGAAGGCCTTTTTGTAGCTGTGCAAAGAAAAGCAAATTGCGGACCTCCTCGACAAATGTGTTACACCTGCTGGTGTAAGTAGAAGCTTTTTAAAGCGCTTGCAATCACAATTAATAAATGATTAAATTGTTATCTTCGTATCATAAACTTACAATAAAACTTGCGAATAACTTAAAATGAGCCTAGGTTGCCATTGCTATGGGCAACATTCACCTCAAAACGAGTCCCGGACAGAAATAAGACGCCATCCATTTATACGAGCTGTTTTTGTCTTACGTAAAACATGCACATTGTACCGTTAGCGTCTAATTTTTCCACGTAAAAATGGCCCTCTTGTGTCTTAAAACACATTGATATGGTGGCATTTTCGAATGCCCAAATAAAGGGAAGAGGAGTAGCTCCGCCGCAAACGTGTAATTCATCAAAAGCGGCCATTTTGACTATTTCTTACATTTCTTGCAGTCAAAGTGAACTTCTTCCATCCATCCTCGTTAATGTTTCTTTTATCCATACTGTTCAGCAGTAAGATGGTTCTAGTGCCTCTGGATTCGTGACGTTTCATATCTGTTGTTGATACTGGGTCTTCCGAATGATATGCGAACACAACTTTGGTAGCACCGACCTACAACAAGCGAGCCATGCAAATTAAAGGCCGATACACACGAGGGATTTTGCATTCTCCAGGGGCGCGCCCCGGGAGCAAAGCTCCTCCATGTGTACCAGCGATTTCATGGGTATTCTTCATCCTCGGGAAAAGAATTTCCACCCCGCAAAATGCTCCACGATATTTAACGGGTTAAATATTTGGGAGCAAGCTCCTGGGGCAAATTGAGCGAACTTGAAAACGCTCCCTCATGTGTACTGACAAGTGCGAAATGAGCCTGGAGTATGCTCCGGGAGCAAAACCTCTCTTGTGTATCGGCCTTAATATGAGACAATCAACAGCTTCTACTGACTCCCCGAATACAGTGGAACCTCGATATAACGAAGGGCTAAGGGACTGGCAAAATTTGTTCACTATAACGAGGTTACGTGAACTCGAGGTTCTTTTTCATATATATTACTTTTACCAGGGTAAAGAAAATCGTTGGGGCGATGGTGAGGCGGGCCAAGAGAAATTGAAAACTTTTGCTGGGACAACAAAAAATATAATGTTTTCGTTTTTGAAAAAGGCATATTGTCATAAAATGTCTGTCAGACAAACAAAAAAGACTGTTTCAGTTAATTGCACTCATGACTGAAGTAGGTCAGTGCTTTGTGATCTGGCCACAGGGTCCAGAGGAGTTTCGTGTGAATAAATGAATTACTTACCTTAAAAAATGTCTATACCTGTCGCTTAGCACGATTAATTAGCCCAATGGGATCTTTATAAATCTACTGTAAACGATTTCTTCGCTTCTCATCTGACCCAGATCGACTTTTGAAAATCAATAACTGCAAGCCATATCCTTGCTGGCGCACGGCACGTCGCCCGAAGGGTGACCGAAGGCTGTCGCCCGGAGGGCGACCGAGGCACGAAGTGCCGAGTAAAAGAAAGGACAAGGGAGGAAACTTGCACCACGTGACTTCGTTCTATGTGAACCGCAGCACTCGGTGACGGAAGTCGGAATGAGACCGGAAACGCAAAAGCAACAGACCGCTGCTAATTCGAGAATCAAAACATCAGCTGCGGAGAGAGTTTTAAAGATCTCAGAGATCTATGCGAAAACAACAGAGTTTTAATTGAAGTGAAGATCTTTCAAGACTGGACATTTGTTGTACGTTTCAACAGTCTTCGATGTCTTAAGCAGGTTTTGCTTGTGCGAAGGCTTCCCAGTAGTCGCAAAACGCACAGCCAAAGACGCAAGAGGTAATATAGTTGGACCACCGAAGAATGGCACAGTCGTGATGATATTACAGTTGCCTTGTACGCCCGCTCTACTCAGTGTTACTTTTTATTGCAAGAGTACACACGACCCGTAAATCACTATCCGTAATAATTTAACATTCTCCAAACAAAACTAACAAGCTGGGCCCAGCGTGATACAGCATTGAAGAAAAACATTACATTCACGGACTAGAGAAAATCGCTTAGTTATTCAGATCCAGAAGGCACTTTGGAGAAAACTGGAACCCTTGTTCAGCTGTAATAAAAAGCTTTACGCTTCAAAAGAGGTCAGAGAAATTGCGCTTGCATCAGAGGGCAAATCCTGCCGACCAGAAACAATAACCACAGTAAATCGATAGGTGTCATGACCTCTCAGTGTGAAACATGCGGCTAAAATCCCCGCTAAAATCACATTTGCTGTAGAACCTTCCAGAGCATAATCTACCCAGCAGAGGAAAAAAACTTTATTGAAAAGAGCAGCATTTTGGCATGAGACAAAAGTCGTGTAGGCTTCCCTTTTATTGCTCCGATCTTGAACACATTTACTTTACTACGTCATTTCCGTCACCATGTGTTGCGGTGCACACCGAACGAAAGCGCTCTCTAGAAGCCGTAAATTTCGGTCGCCGAAAATGAATTTGAACGCTTTCTTATGCCGTTTTCCTACAGTATTTGGCAAATACATAAGAATTCTAGATCAGGTTAGTAAAATCAGGCGATTTCATCCAATTCCATTTGAGTTTCAGGGATTCGAAAATCGGCCCCAAATTTGTTTCCTCCCTTTCCGTATTTTATACTGTAAGCCGAACTTGCGAGCCCTCAGTCTCTTGGTTTGCGGTCTATAGAATGTGTAACGAAACCGTAACGCGATCAAAATAACCCATTTTTTCAGAGGTTTTCGACGGGTTTTGATGTTCTAACGACAAACACATCTCCTCTGGACCCTGTGATCTGGCCGATGATTTCTGGCCACGGTCTAGTCTATACATAATCAGCCCGCCCCACTGAAAGTATTGCGTAAAAATAAAACACATACCTCAAGCTTTCTGTCACGTGGATCGCACGTGTCAAATTTTCTCGTAAATTTCAGCAACGTTTTCCCGTCGCTTTCTTGGAAACCTTCAAGTTTATAATCTTGCTGCTCGTCGATTGGTGGAATTGCTTTTTCGTCAGCATAACGATCCTGCAAAAAAAAGGTATTTTCAGTGCAATTTGCCATTAACAGTAATTACAGATATGCATCATAACGTCAGGAAAGTACACCTCACCATGTGAAAGTAATTTAAATTCGTAACTGATAAATTTTCCATTCTTTCGGTGCTAACCTGTGTGAAGACGCCTGGGCACGTCCGATGTTTCCAGCAAAGAAACAGCAAATATCTACAAGCAGGCTGGTATAGGGCAGGTTTTCGTCAGGTATAAATTCGGGTACCTCGATAGTAACCCGATGAACGTCAAAGGGGGTGAAAGAAACAAAACCAACACCTTAACGTTAGCAAACGACGGTACCATGCGAACTGTGATGAGCAAGTTTAGTTGACCTTCGACTTCTGTTCGAAAGTGTTGAAAAACAATTAGCTAACTATTTCCTTCGGAACAACGGGGTAAGAGGAAGAGATGAAGTACATTAGTTTACTAACATGTTTTCTAATTCTATTAAAATGGGATAACATAGAGAAAGAAAAAGAGTAACATAAATTTTAGCATTCGTTAGACTTATTGCTTACGCGGGCATGACCTCACCCTCCCCTCCACCCCCGCCTACAAAAACAAACAAACAGACAAACAAGCAAAAACAGCGGCAACTGGTAAAGAGCGCATTAATTCACCTCTTCCTTGTCATTTTAGGATCGCGTAGGCGTGTGAAAAGGCGAATCCTTGTTTACATTTTTTTGCCTCATTAGCATAGGTTTATCATTATCTAATGAAGCTAATAAAATGAAATTCCTGAATATTGAAAGAACAAAACAATTTCGGTTATCTCTGAAAATTTGAGCCCGATATACCAAATAGTTTCGGAGAAATTTTTTTTGAAAAACCCCAAAGAATTTATGCATGAGATCATTAACATCTTGCCACCCAGAAATTGTGCAGTTTTTATTTGCTCCTATTTTCTTTGTTACTGATTGCAACTGAGCGGAAACCTGCACAAAATGCATAACTTAACCAGCTCTTTAAATTTTTGCACCTAACTGGTTTATACGGCTATATCTTCTATGGGTGAACTCATATGCTAATAAGCAAACATGTAAACAATAAGGTCAGGATGAAACCGCCCATATATAGCCCTACTTGTGTATGTAAGAGGGGATTAGGCACCCTTCTAGCCTGCGAACACAGCCGTTTCTTCTCGCTCCTCGCAGCTGGGGACGTTTCGCGAGGAGGACATCTGCGACTCAGCCAAAGAAATTCCATACTGGTGACGTAAAATCTGTCCGGAATCCGGTCATAAAAGCTCATTGGAAAACGGAGTAGTTACATAATTGTTCCAGCTATTGTTTACGAATGACAGAAAAAGGACAAAAGGCTTCAAAGGTCAATATAAACGCGATGAATATGTAACGGAACAGTCAATATTTGTGGAATATATTCTTCTCCCGCAAGAAGCATTTGAGTTTTGCTGGAGCTTGTTCGCAGATGAACAAAACACTTTTCCAAAATCGACCAAACGAAACGAAACGCGAGAAGCGAGGCGAAACGGCTTTTTTCGCAGGCTAGCACCCTTCTTAAGGGTCAAAATCGCCCAGAATGGATTGATACACTAGGTTCAATCGATCAATTACTTTCCATAACTTGTTTTTACCACCGAATACCTTAACGGGTTAAAATGTCGGGTTTTCTGTCCTGAATACCCCAGGGCATCGAAACCTGTAATTCATAAGCGAGCCGGCTAGCATCTCTGTCACTTTCATATAGGACCCCCTCCGGTCATGCTTATGTTTTTTTTTATCAGCATTTTTATTTTTCTTATTAAATTCGCACTGTTTGCTCTGTACATGCCATTGTTTGCTGTTATAACTAAATAAATTTGAAACGGCTCCGCTACTTTTCCTCGGGTGCACCAATGTGAAAAGTCCGAACCCAGTTGAAGGGGACTAGTTCCGGGCCGACTTCACAGAAAAGACACATGTACTTTCAATTGATAGTTCAGCAAGCAGTATTTCTTCTAAAGTTGCAGCGTTGTTACAGACAACTTAATTTCACACTTGCTTGTTCAACTTTTCCCTCTGACAAAAGCCTGTTGTAACTCATTTTATCCTGACTTGACGTGACAGGTGCCAATCTAAATCATTCGAAATTTAGTCCTACGTCAGTAAAAACGCGATTGGCTGTAAGAAATATTATCATATTTTCCCTCGAGCTTATGGCGTAAAATTCACTTACAGTAAGTCCAGTTAGTGTTCAGTCAAAACAAAATAGTCAGAGAGATATAAAAATTGCAAAGAATGTATAATACATATATGTTCCAGATTCACACTACCCTGGGTTCCAGAGGATATTTTTTTCTTATGGACACTGATGGTTCGCGGCGAAGCCGCGTTAACGAGGCGCAAAGCGCCGAGGAGAATTTTTTTTTTTTTTCTCCTCGCCGCTTTTTTTTGCTTTAACGCGGCTTCATTATCGATAAGAAAAAAAATCCTCTGGAACCCAGGGTGGATTCACACTATCGTTACTTCAAAACGTACAAGTGGTCAACTTTTGCACATTGAACAAGTTGTCGTTTAAAATCTTCCTGTAGGAATAATTAACAATACTAATTTGTTCCGCCTCTTCAATAGATTGACTCAAAGTTGTTTACGAATTTTGCAATATAACTAATTAGCGGACAAATATAATTACACGGAATACATGGCAACCAGTTTCAATCAGTTGTTATCGATCCTACTTAATGAAGTATAACTAAATGGCTTGATCAGGAGATTCCGATGGACAGGGTTTTTGTCACCAAAAACGCAAGCCAATTCAAAGACAAATAAGATCTTGAGAACGTACATGTAGAAGATTTACAAAAACAGTATCAGTCCAGGCGAAACTTTGTTTTTTCTGGAAAGGATTTGTTTGGGCAAGTAAAAGTCAATTAAGGTGAACGGAACTTATCCTTTGTTTTACCAGCGCGTTCAATTAATATGAACAAGCGCATATTTCAACAAAAGATGAATCTTACTATTAAAATCACTGAACGGCCGGTACGTGCGTTTTTGAAATCTCTCAACCAAATCAAACCGAGTATAATAAGCCTTGCACACTTTTGCGTAAATAAAAGAAACACTGAAAATAATTCAAAATATTGTTTTTTTTTGGGGGGGGGGGGCGTACTTTAACACTTTTAATCACTGTCTCGATATATTAGACCCTCATTTTGCAAATGCAGACCTTGTTTACGGGCTAGCTTATACTGAATTAAATTTTTTGTTGCTGTTGTTAGCAGGTGTTGTTGCAAAACTAGGCGGATTAACAAGATTGAGTTTGTTTATCTTTGGTTGTAATGAAAAACATGTTACATAATATTTTATACCAAATCTCTCCGATTCACGAAAACGAAGACAGCAGGACTCATTTGAAAACAGGTGTTCCTAAAGATACCGCGGAGCTTGAGATCTTGAAGCAAAATTCTCACTTTTCCACGACTTCGCACTCAACGAAGTTGTCTTAGCGACTTAACGTTCACGGAATGCATCCTTTGTTCATTTATTGCCGGTGGCAAACGGAGATACGAAAGGGCGTTGAATGCAGATCGCTCTTAATTCAGATTTTTTTCACTTACCGTAAGATATCCCTTGTTATCTTTGACCCATCCGATCACGACATCACTGCCAACCATTTGCCCAGAGCGACCAGAGAATCCAAATCCAACCCATCCTGTGGTGGCCGCCTCCAAGGCAAAAGAAACGCTTTCAGCGTCCCAGTCAATGGTCCAGAAGAGTTTTATTTTCTCTGCTGTGTCCAAAACCGCATGATGAGCGTATTCCGACAGGAGATCTGCGGAAACGGTGCAGTGGAAAGCTGCTTGATACAGAAGAAAGAACAGCGCAACAGGCATCTTCATTGCTTGTCCTGCTAGTAATCTCAATCTACACAATGCGCAAGCACCCCACCCAATAAAATTTGTTTATCATCTATCATTCGGAGTGTATGGAGGTGGGGGAAGGGGGGGAGTGAATTACCGGCTTACTTAGGCCAACTTTGGATTATTGGAGTGCTTATGTATATGTTGTGCTTCTCCGCCCTGTTTTTTACTTTTATCTTTTTTTTTTTTTTTTTTCTACACTCTTTTCGATTTCTGCTGAAGTAAAGCACAATCGTTTTGTGGATGAAATTTGAATCTAAACCGTGTTAATTCAACCCCTTTCCAATCGCTCAGATCAATAGTTTAGCTTACAGCAATGTTAAAGTTGTCAACCTACGGGACATTCCTAACGAAAAAGCAAGTACCCCTCCCCCGGAAGGGTGTCTAAATATGACATTTGTGTGACTAATTGTTTTTCTAGTGTTGCATTTCCTTTTCTGCATGTTACATCTGTACGGGTTTTCTGGTTCACCTACAACACGACAGAAGGTGAGAGATATAGAAATGCGGAAGAAAACTTTCGCAACTTCGGACGCCAGTATTGAAATGCTTGAAATATTTCAGCTTACTTACACTTTAAGAGTCAGGTATAACCAATGGGAGATAAACACCTCGTAAGGGTCATAAGTGCAATGTAATTTAACACCCATACAGGCAATCATAATGACGTGTTAATTAATTGTGAACGAGATGGACTGAGTAAATCACGCTATCAGCCACGACGGGGGGCGGCGGGGGGGGGTATTCTAGTGTCCTAGAGTATGAAAGGTGGAAAGGTCGCCGAATGAAATGATGACAAGTGTTAGTATTTTACCTTTTTTTCTTTTTTGGCAGTAGATGTCATGGTTATGTGACAGTTTGTTTTAGTTTAAAGCTTATTTAAACAAAGGTATACAAAATTGTTTTAAACTTGACAAGTTTGCAAATCCTTCTCAAATAATGATTTTATTCCTCGCTCTTTCTTACACTACACTGACTAAATGAATATAAGACTGAAAAAATGTGACAAAATGTATTTGAAATTCTTTTCATCTGCTTTTACCGTATAAAGAGCCGAACTGGCGGTCATTGCGGTTCATTTTTTAAAGATGACCAGTAATGTCACGAACTGTCATGGCTTTTACCTTGACGGAGTTATAAAGTTAGCTGAGCTATCAGTGCTAATCCGCATGTAATTGAAAGTTCTTCTGAGCTATGTGGACGAGTTACAACACAGTTGTATGCCACCTAGCCTGCTATTTGAAGAACTGTGCTATTTGAGAAGGGGCCTAGCGTACATTCGGCTTGGTGTACGAAGAGCGCCCCCAGTCTCCAGGAGTTTCTAGAAAAAGCAGTCCGAAAATATGTTCAAAGCTGTTGCTCACACAATCGGAAAACGCCTAACCACCACAACCTGCTTTCTTCGTTTATAAACAGGTTGGTAAGAGCTGCCTGACAAGATTTTGAGTTTAGAGGTAAGAACTTCAGCCTAAGGATCTTCAAAGTAGCACGCGGGCAAGCATTTCATTTGGAAATCATGAAAGACGAAAGATGCGCGGCCCGAGTGAGCCTCGGCTCAAGATCACTGTAGACAACGAGCGAAAAGTTCAGTCTGTCCCGAACCCCCACGACGTTATCGGGCAATTTTTCCGGTTGATCAGCCGTCTAACCTATTAGAGACCTTTAGTTTCGAGGACGAATTCGACTACGAAGACAAGATTTGGCTTTAAGATTTTTCTGGCGTTCTCAAAAATAGACACTTCGGAAAGAGTAACTGTACTTTTTTTCACCGGAAAAATTAGCACTATAGTTGTCATTCTTGAAGGAGGTTAAGCCGTGTTTCCCGAAATGATGAAACTTCTAACATTTGATAAGTAACTTCTTTCCGTTACCAGGACATTCTCGTTAAAACCCGTATTAGGGAGCTTAAGCAACGACGATGGCGACGGCAACAAGAAAGCCAAAAAACCAATAGGTTTAGATTGGCAAAATAACAACTTTGCACGTACTTCATGCTCTTTTGTACATTTCTTAGCTGTCTTTGCACAACTACAACGTGAAAGTACCTAATTTCACGCTTTGTCTAGGATAGGAACACAAAAAACAATTTTCTTTTTCCGATTCCTCAACTTTTGATACAATGCTTTAGAATTCAACTCCAAAGAAATTTGCCAACATTTGACGAATTTGACGACGGCTATCATGTTTTCCCGCCAAAATGACTCTGGTTCACGCACGCGCACCCATTAGGATTGAGAAAATCTCGTCTTATATAGTCGTCCTCGTTTTTAAGAGGACGACTAAGTAGGAGCCTGGAAAAGGTTAGCCGCGAAAGGCTGGTCTAGCAATCATTAAACTAAACTATGACTCTTATGCTCTTGTACGTCTATGATTACCTACTCCCCCTAAATATTTATTTTTTGTTAAATTTTCAACCTCGGATAATGCATTTCTCGCATTCTGATTGTTTCACTCAGTCTCGGTTATCAGTGTCATATACGTTAAGGTGATGTTATACGAGACGATTCGCAACGACAATTTTTAGCACAACACAGCGTTGCAACATTGTTGCGACATTGTTTCGAATGGTTACAACATTGTGCCAACATTGCAACGCCGTGTTGCGCTAAAAATCGTCATTCTGAATCGTCTCGTGTAACAACAAAATTTCTCACGGACAAAGCGGCGGAAAAAGTAGACTTCGCAAGGTTTCTACCGACAAAACAACCGAAAAAAACAGAAAATGCCATACCGGCAGCGACAAAGAAAGCCACAAAATTTGGTTTGAAATTATTTAATAGTACTCCGAAGTTTCCTTACATAGTTAAAGAAATTATAAGCTTAATTCTTCCGTACATGTAGGTCGAGCTCATTATGTAACAACAACAACAACAAAGTTTTCCGTCCTTGCAGGGGTAATTTTTCAAAACCATTAGCAGATTTTTCGCGTGTTTGAAGAGCTTTTACACCTATTAACACTTTCGCAAGTCCATGACGGACCATAACGGGCCTCAAGTGAATCCTGCAACGAGCACAGGCGGCCCAGACGTAGTATGTGTCACTGAATGAATATATTAATATTCACATGGACAAATTAATGCGATGAGTCGTCGAAACTCCCATGGACTAAAATAGTCCAAAAGTCAAAATATAACAAAACAAAGCTAAGATACCTTCAACTGAACGTATCGTTGTCTTTCCTGGCCGGTTTAAGTGGCATTTTGTTGAGTTTTGCCATTGTAGGTACTATCCACTAAAGAAGAATTAAAGGCTGGCTACAAAACAAACAGACCATCTCCACGCGCTCTCACACGAAGCGCTATAAATTCGAGAATAGTCGACGAATCCGCTCCAAATAACCATCGGCTAATCTGCAGGTAACGTGTGCTCCTGCTTCTGGCTCGCTTGCCCCACAAAACCCATCGCAACTGCACAATAATTGCTCGCTCATCAACAACCACTGTTGACCTTTACGCTTCGATATGACCGCAAACGACCAGGTTTAATACGCGACGTGAATATTCAAGCTTAGCGACCGCGTTCGCGCAACAATGCAGCACTTGCTATGGGAGGGATGGTACTATTGCTTCTAGGTCAATCGACTGACCGAAGGTTCGCTGCGTTAGTTTTGACCAGAAAACAAAAGGCGATCGCGGGACCGTCCGTAAGTTTTCAACAGGGCAGCCCTGGTTTTCAAGTTCGAATTCTTCTAACGTTCGCTGTCTCAGCTACTGTCACATTGTTCGTCCAGCTGCTTGCATAGGTTCTTGACTCTACCAAACTTATTTGCTTAGATTAGCAACGTCTTACTCCATAATATGTTGTCCAAACTAGTGAAGGAGGCCAAAAATTTTTCGCCCAGGAAAAAGGCAAAATCTGGCCCCCGCTATGCAGCTGAATAGAAGATACAGCTGAAGATATCGTAAAGTAAAATTTATGTGCGCGATATCTTTTTTTATTATTATTATTATTATTCTCAAAACTCAGGGGCACCCAACGATGATTTCCCCCTAAATGCATTGAAAACACATCTAAGGCTGTCCAGAGTACTTTTGATCGAAAAATGCATTCTAAACAGAGCTTACATAAATTTAGTCAGGAGGGCTAAAAGCGAAGCTAATGATTTATAGTTTGCTCATACTAAATATAAAATATATCGTGTAATGCTAAGCAGAGAAGGCAACGAGACAGGGCCACCCAACGACTGTTTCCTCAAATACTTTCAACTGAAAACACTTTTGTAGCTATTCATAAAGTACTTTTAGCTCTATAGAAATGCATTCTAAGTGGCGCTATAAAATTTGCATCTCAGTGTTCGGCCATTCTAGAGGAACTTGAGTCTTTTCGTAATTACGAGGAATTCAGAATTATTTTCCCGAAAATTTTCGATGCAATTTAACGTATTACGAAGGAGATAATTTTTCAGATACCTTCTTTCATCACATTTTTGAATCCGAAAATTTTAGGATTCCATTTTACTCTCTACGAAAAATAGCCTAACCCGGCGAGTGAAATGTGAAAAATTAAAAGTTGGATGCCCTTGACCAGAACTGTGAAAAACAACAATAGGTCTAATTGCAGCACACTTTCTTGTACATTTCCTTGCCGTTGATTTGCATGACTGCAACGTGAAACGTCCAGAAAACTTCCTGGTTTTCACTTTTTATGGAGAAAATGTGGTACATGTTCTTGTTCACTGCCGCTCATTTTTTTTAGCTCCGCTGTAAGATTCGTATCTGTTCGGTGCTCCCAGGGCAAATTGGATCTTTTTAAAAATTACAAGGGCTTCAATATTATTTTCCCGATTGATTGACCTAGCAGCAATAGTACCATCCCTCCCATAGCAAGTGCTGTATTGTTGCGCGAACGCGGTCGCTAAGCTTGAATATTCACGTCGCGTATTAAACCTGGTCGTTTGCGGTCATATCGAAGCGTAAAGGTCAACAGTGGTTGTTGATGAGCGAGCAATTATTGTGCAGTTGCGATGGGTTTTGTGGAGCAAGCGAGCCAGAAGCAGGAGCACACGTTACCTGCAGATTAGCCGATGGTTATTTGGAGCGGATTCGTCGACTATTCTCGAATTTATAGCGCTTCGTGTGAAGGCGCGTGGAGATGGTCTGTTTGTTTTGTAGCCAGCCTTTAATTCTTCTTTAGTGGATAGTACCTACAATGGCAAAACTCAACAAAATGCCACTTAAACCGGCCAGGAAAGACAACGATACGTTCAGTTGAAGGTATCTTAGCTTTGTTTTGTTATATTTCGACTTTTACACTATTTTAGTCCATGGGAGTTTCGACGACTCATCGCATTAATTTGTCCATGTGAATATTAATATATTCATTCAGTGGCACATACTACGTCTGGGCCGCCTGTGCAACGAGCGGCTTTCCATTGAACAACAACAACAACAGCAAATTGATTAATGAAGCTGGGTCTTTGTGCAGCTCCGATTCAGTGGAGGAAGAAAACGAAATTGAAGAGCAATCAGGTCGACCTGACCAGCGTCAAATTCCAGTCACAGAGAGGGAAAGCGAAAACAGTACTTGTCGAGAATAATTTAAACAAAGCGTCCTTCTCTTTCAGTTTTTGCATTCAACTAAGTTCGCAAACGGCGCACAATTCTCTTGTGATTTACCGGAAGTTACTAAAATTCAGTTGTAAGGGACACTTATGGTGGGGGGCGGGCGAAGTACCAAAAAAAAAAAATTCGCGCAAGGGAAAATTTAATTTAAAAAAATTCTTGCACGCCAATTAACCCTAAGAAATATCCATGCAAAAACCTGAAAAAAATTCATACAAGGAATTTGATAACGAAAAAAATTCCTGCGGCTCGAAAATTCCCCTCCCCCGCCCCATAACTTTCAAGTAATGGTCCGTCCCTAATAACCAGACGTTTGGAGTTAATAATAATAATAGTAATAACAATTATTAATAAAACAATTATGAGATAATTATCAGATAGATATAAGATAGCAATTATACCCAACTCGGCGCTTCGCGCCTCGTTGGCTATTTACCACCTCATATCCAACGCGTGCTCATGGAATAATTGTTCAATTTTACAACTCGATTAAGAAATATCCAGATTAAGATGGTTTTGAAATAGACAATCGAAAAGGAACTTGCAATGGAAGGTTCTCCTACGTGGATAATCACGTGATGTGGTTAAGATGGACGGCCGCGTGTTTAAGTGCTCCGCGTAACATTTCGTAAATTTCTGATGTTTAAGTGTTCCTTCTGCTTTTTTCTATTTGTTTTGTTATCTTGTTTCGTGTGTCACATTATGCCTGAGTCTATTGCCAACCTAAAGAGAGAAAATAACGATCTCAAATCTAAAGTTTCAACGTTAACGGAGGAGATTTCAAGACTAAAAGATTTATTTCAACAACAAAGCAGCAGTGCCGCCCCTTCTGCTAAAGAAAAATCTCACAGCCTTGAATTCCTAAGCAAGGAATATGATGACTTTCTTCTCTTCAAAACCACTGCCAACAAAGAGCTGCAACGACTAAGTTCACAACTCTCACAGGTCAAGGCCAGGGTGGACGCCATTGCAAACGCCATCGATGAATTCCAAGAATATAGCTTTCAATACAATGTTAAAATTGTCGGTGTTCCCGAGGTGTGTTCTGACGAAGCGGCTTCAACAACAAGTAAGCTTTGTGTAAAATTGTTTAAAGAAATGGGAGAAAATATATCAATCCAAGATATTGACACTGCCCATCGTGTCCCGCAAAGAAACAACGCCGGAAATCCAAAGCCTATAGTCTGCAGATTCGTGAGACGGCTGGTTAAGGAATCTCTAACGTCTCATCGGAAAGAAATTAGCAATGTTACCCCAGCTGCGGTTGGTCTACCAGAAGGGTCTTCATTGTCTTCGGCCAGAATTTACGATCATCTTTCACCAAGAATGCAAGCAGTCCTATTCGAGGCTAAAAAAGTTAAAGAAGAGCTCCACTATCAATATTGCACGTCAAAGGGCCCCGTTATTTGTTTACGAAAAGACTCCACATCGCGGATAATCAAGCTCAAGAGCATGGCGGACCTCGACGAACTTAAAAGTAAATTGGCCATTGAAGGTTAGATTTTACTAAAAATGTCTATTGTACACGATAAAAAATGACTTCTCACAAAACAAAGAAACAGTGCGCGATCGAGAATAAGACCTTACTCGCGCAATTACCATATTATAACTGTAAAGTCCTGACTTCTGCCCACCCACAGTTTAATAGTTTAATTGATGATAATCGACCTTCTAGAAAATTGCTAGATTCTCTCAGTAGTCTCTACGACCTTAGTGTATTCCAGCTAAACTCTCTTGATAAACATATTGATCCTGATATAAATCTCACCTCGAACAAAATACGCTCAAAATATTATTCCCCACACAGCTTTGCGCAGTTTGTTGACAGCAAACAGTTGCAATCAAAAATCTCCTTTTTACATACAAATATACGTAGCTTAAAGAAAAATTTTGAAGAATTTCAACATCATGTTTTAAGTGAAATGAATTTCCGTTTTACTATTATTGGTGTTACAGAAACTCGTATATGCGATCGTGAAAGTAGTTTTAATTTTGTACCAGAATTACCAGGATACTGTTTTGAATCGGTCCCAACACCTTTATCTGCCGGTGGTGTTGGCCTGTTCATTGATCAAAATTGTAAATACCGCGTCCTTGAACGAGTCTCCAATTCTTGCTATCAAGCCCTATG
Source organism: Porites cylindrica (assembly GCA_964035525.1). NCBI lineage: Eukaryota > Metazoa > Cnidaria > Anthozoa > Scleractinia > Poritidae > Porites > Porites cylindrica. Next base: position 54,506,337 of record OZ037776.1, read on the forward strand.
GATTGAACTTCATCTGCCTAACAATAAGAAATCTGTATGTGGTGTTACTTATAGGCAACACAATAACGCTAATGAGTTTCTAGAATACTTGACAGATTTTCTTGAACGCCAATGCCGTCAAAATCAAAATATTTATCTCATGGGAGACTTCAACATAGATCTGTTAAAATATGAAACTTGTAGTTACACACAAACCTTGCTCCAAACAATGCAAAGTTTTTCAATGTTCCCAGTGGTTGATAAGCCGACTAGAGTCTATGGTAATTCAGCAACTTTAATTGACAATATTTTCATAAATAATCCTGAGAATAATATAGTCAGCGGCAATATCGTGTCCGATACAACAGATCACTTCTCTCAGATGTGCATATTATCGTCGCACTGTAAACCATTCTTTCCAAACAACAAAACTAAGGTTCGTGACTATTCTACCTTCAATGCAAAGTCTTTCATTGACGACTTGCAGAATATTAATTGGAATAATATTTGTAAACATATCCATGCCAATCAATCGTTTTCCAGGTTTTACAAATGCGTCAACAAGACAATTAACAAACACGCTCCTTTAAGAAGTATATCCAATCGTAAACAAAAATTCCTTGCTAAACCATGGCTGACGGCGGGTTTAAGAAAATCAATCAGGGTAAAGAATAACCTCTTCTATACCTCAGACCGTGACAAATACAAATTTTACAGAAATAAAATCATTTATCTTACGAGATTAAGTAAAGCGAACTACTACCAAAGTTTCTTTGATCTCAACATATGTAATATGCGTCAAACTTGGAAAGGAATTAACGAGCTAATTGGAAACTGTAAAAAGAAAAACAAGCGCAACTCAACTAACTCTATTCGCTCAAACCCGAATGAGGTTCCAACTAGTGACCCGAAGGAAATAAGCAATATTCTTAACAAATATTTCGCCACTGTTGGGAGCAAACTGGCTTCTAAAATTCCTCAGACCATAAATACATTCTATGATTATTTAGATCCGCCACTTAATCGCACTTTCTTCTTTGATCCTATTATTCCGGAAGATATCAATTTACAAATTTCAGTTTTGCAAGACAACAAGGCCCATGGTCTCTACTCATCTCCAGTTAGGCTGCTGAAATTAGCAAAAAGGGTCATATCCGTACCTCTAGCCACGATTTTTAATCAGTCTATTTGCTCAGGGATTTTTCCATCTAAACTAAAGTGTGCTAAGATTATCCCGATATTTAAGGACGAAGATGACACGCTGCCCGAAAACTACCGACCTATTTCTCTGCTCTCGATTTATAACAGGATTTTTGAAAAACTTATGTACTCCAGAGTTACCAAGTTTGTCAAAGATTGCAACATTCTCTATGATCAGCAATACGGTTTTCGCAGTAAGCACAGTACTCAGCATGCTGTACTTGATATTGTTAACACAATTCTCCAAAACATGGACAACGGTAAATTTTCGTGCGGTGTTTTCATCGATCTCAAAAAGGCTTTTGATACTGTTAACCATGAAATTTTGTTAGCTAAACTTGAAAATTATGGTATTAGAGGTGTAATAAACTCCTGGTTCAGATCATACCTGACTGATCGGAAGCAAACTACGGAAGTTAATAATGTTGTGTCTGAGGCTGAAACGACCTTGTGCGGCGTGCCACAAGGCTCAGTCCTCGGACCACTCTTATTCCTACTGTACATCAATGATATTTACAAGTCCTCTTCGTTATTTGCCTTTTATCTATTTGCTGACGATACTAGTATAATACTTGCAAATAACAACCTAAAGGAACTCGAAACACTTGTTAATCGCGAGCTTGGCAACGTCAACGAATGGCTAAAGGCCAACAAACTGTCCTTGAACATAAAAAAATCAAATTTTCTAATCTTTCGTCCCCGGCAAAAGAATATGCCCTTCATACCTAGGATTAGAATTTTTGACTCCGTGACTAACACCTACGCAAACCTTGAAATGAAAGATTATGTAAAATATCTTGGCTTAATGATTGATTCAAATCTTTCATGGAAATATCACATTGAATCTGTCTGTCACAATGATATCAACAGACAGACAGCACCAGTTAGTATTCTCAATCAGTTCGTTAAAACAAGTCAGATTCATAACTACAGAACAAGATCTGTCTCTAGCGACTCGTTTTATGTTAAGTTCTCTAGAACCGATAAAATGTATGCCTTTTTCACGAGAATCGGTGCCCAAATTTGGAACTCTATTCCGTATTCGATTAAAATACTTAAACGTTCGTCCTTTCGTAAAAAAATAAAGGAATTATTACTAAATTTTTTGCGGTCAGAAGATGATTATGTCGAAGTCTCCCGTCTTATTAAGTTATTTAATACTTTAGTTAACCTCTCTTCGTAATCGTTATGTACATGCCTTGTTTTTTGTTTTTTGTTTTATGTTAGTTTAAACTCTATTTACTGTATTGTAGTGTCTTCACTGTTATTTAGTCCATCTATATATAATTCTTGTTTTGTAATATGTCTTCAGCTCCCCCCGCCTCGATTAGTTCATAAGCTATTTGCGGGTGGGAAAGTAATGTAATTAGTTATTTTCCAGTTTTCAATAAAATTTGTTGTTTGTTGTTGTTGTTGTTGTTGAATTATTTCAATTGACAATTTCGCACAAAATCTGATGCAGAATCCGAAAGCTGCGGCTACAAAAATCTAAATCTTAGGGTGCCCACCACTTACAAAAACCAGCCGGGTGGAGATCTTGTGCATAAACATAAAAGTATTTAAATTCGACGAGGTGAGAGATCGACCCACTAAAAATTATGTCCAGATCAGCTGAACAGACTGAAAAAGCGGGAAAATTCATCCGCCTCAAATCACAGCCCATTTTTTCTGTAGCTTCCCAAACGGAATGGCGCGATTTTCCAACCGGGATGCCCAGTTTTAGTAAGTATCCCTGGTTTGCTAATATCGATAAGTACAACAACAACAACAACAACAACAAGCTTTATTTTCATGACCGTACAAGTACATACAGTGTTGCAAAAGCAATTTTAAGAGTCAAAATTACATCATAGTCCAATTACGTTACTTTGGTAATAATTTGTCGCGAAGATCAAAGCAAGCTGAAATATAGATTATGAATTGTTTACTGACTGAAGTAATCAAAGGAGTTCATCACTTCATTGACTAACACTTTTACAGGTAACTGGGTAATATTTGGAATCAGAGTATTGACTTCATTGTAAAAATCACTCCTTATCATAGGGTATGAAGGACAACGAAAAAGAAAGTGAACGTCCTCTTTATTCTCTTTATATCGCTTTAATCAGATTAGAGCGTGAATCACAACACTCAGGACTCCAGTGAAGAGAATACAGGGCACTGTGGTCTTTTCAGCGTCAGAAAACTGAACAGGGCAGGTCTTTGGAGGCGGCAGCGGCTCTTTGATTTCCGGTACTGAAAGTCTAAACCTTGGACCAATTATGTCCTGTAAAATGAAGCACATTGAAAGAGACGACAAATGGTGTCTGGGAATTTCGCCAAAAAGAGAACAAAGCGACTACGCAAAATGTCACTCAAGAGTTTTCCAGTTCGTTTGGTGAAGTGGATATCCATGCTTACTTTGGACACCTCATCAGCGCAGTGCTCTTGGTAGAGGAGAACCATTTAATGTAATTGGGCACATTTATTCATGCTAAGAGAGAATGAGCTAAGAGAGCGAATCCTCCGTACGTAGCCCTCTTCCTATTGGTTCTGGGTCATACCATGTGGTTATTTTAAGGACGCTACCTTATTGGCGGTTAGAACGGAGTCATGTAATTTTAAACTTGGTAGGTAAATTAATTCATGTCACTGCTAGCCTCCGAGCAAGCTCTCCCACGGCGCTCTGCCCGTACCCCCGACCCTTCCGGGAGAGCTTGCTTGCAAGCTATTTCACTCCCGACCACACAGCAAGCAACGTGACGTGCGAACTTAGTATCACTATACATTTCTCGTCGACTAGTCCAAACTTTTTTAGGTGGAAAAATCTGGCTTAAATGTGGCTGCGGCAATCGCCGGAGAAAGCGGTTCCGACTAGACGGAAATTTGCTAACCCTGGTCTTCGCCCAGATAGGTCTCCTATAGGGGGTGCAATTAAAATTTCGCGACGAGCATGATCCCCGTGCCTATGATATGAGAGTCCTGGGGAGATGCAGGTTTACATGATGCACTCACCTTGATGGAGGTTATGTTTTTGCTCAAACATCTAGGAATAAACGTTTCAGCCTCGCTTTCATACTTTTTCAAATCATTCACCTTTTCATTGGTCCAATCAACGTTCATACTTGCAATTGGGTTTCGGTAGCGGTTAGTGACCTTCACCTGTGGACTAAAAAAGGCAGACAAATAGTATGGTAAGTCCCTATCTAAGACATGTAAGCGAAAATGGTCTTCTACTCATTCAGGACGCCGAAAAGGAGAAGCCGAGATGAGGGTGTAGGCGCTTTTGTGAACGAGAAATGAGGATTGAAGATGAAAGGTAAAGTTTCGACAAAGTAAACTTCAAAATTTTCAAAGCGGCTTTTAAAAAAGAAAAATGAGCATCCTAACGCATCGAACGATTTGTGGGCGGAATTTTTTTAAAAGTGTAACCTGAAATTGGTCTCGAATTATTTGAAATAAACCAAGCTCGATGGACACGTACACATTGTTTACATTTAAAAAATGCGTATAAAGCGCGGATTAGCTCGCGATCAAAAAGGATGCTCGATTGCCCAGATTTGGCCTTCAAATAGTGTGAATTGAGGGCAAGTTGTTTTTTATTTTGTTTCCTTTTAAACTGTTTTTGAAACTATCGAGTTTAAGGACAAGGGTGATTGTAAAATTCAGACGATTTTGAAATGTTGTAGACTAAGACCCGGTTCAGACGCCGAACTTCAGTTCATGAGCCAAGCCTAATTTCCTATAAGGCCCACCCAATTTATTTAGATCGGCTGAATTGATTCAGGAGCCCATCTTAATTCCACCCAAAAACAAATTCAGAAGGAGAAAAATGCTCATTTCGGTCAAACTGCTTGTAAAATAATTATTTATGCATTAATTCGGTACGTGAAAAGTGCGGTTCGGTTCTGAATCAAAGCCGTTCCAAAGTCGCTCCAAAGCCGAAATTCTCGGCGGGGTCAGGCAGAAAGAACGGCTGAGCCGTTCCAAATTGAACTAGGTGCTCCTAATTGACTCAGACGCCGAATTTTTCATGTACTTAATTCAATGTGTTAGGTTCGACTCATGAAAAGTTCGGCGTCTGAATCGGGCCTAAGAAGATCGGTGATTTTTTAACGCTTCTGGGACTAAAGCTGTTCAAACAATTGATTTGGAGCTGCGCTTCATTTCGCCAGTTGAAACAAGAGGCCACTTTTAAAGGAAAAAACTGGAAATGATTTACAATGTTGGAAAACTTTCAAGGCTGCTGTTTTGGCACCAACTGTTGGAACAAAATATTGAAATACTTACAAGTATTTTTCCATGAGCTTCAGCGAAGGTTCATACAGGGTGCTCGTACAGTATCGGAAATCTTTAATTCGTGGATAGTAAAACAGAAAGTCCAAGCACATTTCATCTCTTGTCCCTAAGCCTCCCTAAAAATAAAGTAATTCTTGATCGTTTTGAAGATCTTAATGTTTATAACACAGCTCTTAATTCACGCAAATGCAAAGACTTGACTGTCCACGAAACGATTTTCAGAATCAATTTACAGCTACTAAAATTACAACAAGACTATTGCATGTAAATAAAAACATGTAGGATTTGTTAACCGTCAAGCCACTTTTCCAATAAAAAATGTTCTAGTGACGATTTAAACTGTGAAAGGGAGCCGGAGGGCGAATTGTGAATGTTGCTAGGCAACGAGTTCCAAAAGGCAGCAGATCTATACACAAAAGGGATTTATAACATAGCTAGAAAATTCGCCTAATCAAATTCAATAGCGCGAGCGTGCTTCATATTCCTATTGAGCACGCTGATGACGTCAATAAACTATTCGTAATTCCTCGAGTTGTTAATGTGAGCTAAGCAATCCTGAGTCTCCTGAGTGCATCCATAACTTGGCAGTACACGATAAAGCGTTTACCATGTGTTTTATAAGGAAATTGAAGAGGAAACATTTGAATTTGTTAACCGATAGTAAGGAAAAGAGGTGAGTGTTGTTGTTGTTGTTGTCATCTCCTCGAGCTGTGCGGGCTATTGCGTGAGATCCTTCTCTGCAAAGTTGTTTTCTCTCAATAACAATTTTTCGGTAAATTTATAGTTTTCCGGCACCTAAATATGGATTTTACGATCATTTTAGAGTACACTTTCTCTCAGTTTCAGGATAAAAACATAAGATTAACTGTGAGGAAAAAAAATATAGTCACGTAAACATTGACGCGTACTGCTTTGAGCGCGCCCTACAATAATAAAATTTTAAGTTAACTGCTGCATTGATCTCTTTGATAATGTTATAAAACAATTAGTTCATGCTGCAGCTGTGCGTATGTCGAGATATTGAGCACTTGGGAAGTTTGGAGAGCACTCAAGATGCTAGAGTTGCACTCGGCTGCGCCTCGTGCAACTCTTACGCCTCTTTCGTGCTCTCCAAACTTCCCGCGTGCTCAATATCTCGACATACGCACGCTGACGCATGAACTAATTGTTAATTGAGCAAGGATGTCCAATGAAAATTTCGTACCAGTTAAATTAGCTGGCAACCATTTAGACAAACTTTCGAGGTACCTAAAAAGCGAAATTGGCAAATAGCCTGCTCTAAACCAACGTGGCACCTTATGTTAATACGAGTTTTTGGTTCCTCAGCCAGTGCGCCACGATTTCCCAGATCGACACCACAGTAATTTTAATAATTCTGGCGTAACATTTCTTCAAACAGATGGTTCCGTTATAAATTAGTGCCACTTTTCTGAACAGTTTATCCTGTTACAGCAGCTTTCTAGTAAACAGTTGTTGATAAAAGAATAATGCGTTAACCATTCAAAGCATTATTCAAAAAATTCCGGCAAGTCCTGTGAGTGGATATTTCAGCTTCACCGTACCGACTTTAAGTCAAATCCTCTGAGAGTAATTCCAAGGAACACTCCGCCAGGAAGAGTTTAAAAGAGTTATGTAACGAACTTTTGGTGAGGCTATAAAAACGCGAAAACACATAGCAATCAAAGAAAACCCTCAACTAATTAATGACTTAGTTTTGCTGAAAACTACTTAACTACTATATATAAGTGAATGCATGTGTGTCTTTGGCGTTCGGTGGCCGGCCTAGAGAGATTGCAGCGTAAGAACTTTTTTCAAGTTAAGCCCTAACGTTGTCAAATAAGACCAATACCCAATCATGATATCCTTTTCATTGAATCATTTGATATCTTTCTTTTGAGAGTTATACGTCGTATTAGATAAGACAACAAGCTGTGAAAACTAAAAAATTTCAGCTCACCGAAAAAAAAAATACAAAAATGTATAGCACTCGTCAGACCCTTCAACCGAACGCTTAAAGAAAGTAATAAGTTCTTGTCTTTGAAAAAATTACATTAAAGGAACTTACTTGGATCAGCTTATCTCTGTCCATGGAATCATACACACAGTAGTGAATAAGGTCATCACCCTAAAACCAATTATCAAAGAAATATTTTATAGCTGAGCTCGCACGCAGCATAGCCCATAAGAAAGCGAGAAATTTTACTAGTCAAGTCACCGTCCATCCGTCCGTCCACCCCATACAAGTAAGCAGATATCAAATAAAGATAAATTGAAAACTGCCAAAATAACCACTCATCCGCCGAAAAATGTCACATGACCGTC
>OZ037776.1:54519115-54529115 GCA_964035525.1 Porites cylindrica
TATTCTGAATAAGAAAGAGAGGTCATTGATACTGATGATCGTAACGAGCTTTACCTGCCAGATGGGTGTGAAGGAAAATGGCAGAGACGTTGATCCCTCCTCCAGGTAATCCCGTATTGTTGAACAAGGACTGAAACAGAAATTAAACACAGTCGCTATTAATCCAAAGAGAGGGTAAGATTTGGCCTGTACCTTTTTTCTTCGCAGTAGTCGACTCTCGTGCGATGTGGTATTGACCACGAGTATTTTTTCAAGGACAATCCAAGCGCGACAATTTTGCACATTCGTGACTTTTTTTACAAAAAGCAATACCCTTGTGCATGGTATGTCCGAGTTGAGCGCAGAATAAAGTTGTTTTAAACTATTTTTAGCTGTAAAAAGAAAATATTCATCCTCCTTTGTCTCTGTAGTCTGTCAAGGCATGGCCCTACCCGAAAAAGACAAGAATAAAAAACATTCACCTCTGTGCACTGGTGCATGCAGTATCCAACAGATAACCAGTTTTTCTGTTTCGGAGGAATAATGTGCCAGCTATTCACTCTAACACCAACAGACACAATCCCAGCGTCATATTTCCGCAAATTGTCGGTGTAGTAGAAACTAAGACCTGAGCTGTCTTTTTGGCCTGATGAAAAAAGTTAGAATCACATCTATAGAAGTGGGTAGTTCAAAATAAAGCTGTCAACCTCTGTTATTTTTTATTATTATTATTTTCATTATTAGTGGTGGTTGTGGTGGCGGTGTTGGTAGTAGTAGTAGTAGTAGTAGCAGCAGCAGCAGCAGCAGCAGCAGCAGCAGCAGCAGCAGCAGCAGCAGCAGCAGCAGCAGCAGCAGCAGCAGCAGCAGCAGTGCATGGTAGTGTAGTGGTAGTAGTAGTGGTAGTGGTAGTGGTAGTAGTAGTAGTAGTAGTAGTAGAAATTATGATATTGCTGGTTTTCAGGGTCACTCCATTCAAAATAGATCAAAATAAAAATCAAAACCGTTCAATAGATAAAGTCCAAAAAATTAAAGGAGGTACATAAACAAAGACCCTCGCCAAGATTCAGGTCAGAGGAATATTTCGTATACCAGATATCCGAAGAAACGTTTTACCCAAATTTATAGAGAATTGTATGGAGACGCCATGCTGGTGCTCACCTAGATGAGCTCCAACATGCCGGATGGAAACCAACAGAAACATCTGTTACCGAGTTTTGCTACAAAAGCGTGATTTATTCTTCGAGAAACTCATAAACATTAAAGTAATACTTTTTCTAATACATGAACTGTTTAGATAGCAAAATTTCCTGAAATAAGTTATTTTTTTAACCTACACGACAGCTCTCTTGGCCATCATGTAAATGACGCGTCACGCAAAAGCTTAGAAATTCAAGCGTACTCTATCACAAAACCAAGGACCCTTTTGGAGCGAAAATTTGTATGAAATTTAGTTTTCAGCTGCTCTAATGCATCGTGAAAGTAAAACCTCGGTAGGATCGATAGTTTTTAGTTTGAATTTTAGTGACGTCATGTGAAAACCAACAATAATAATAATAATAATAGTAATAGTAATAATAATAATAAAATATCTATCCAGAATGACTGCGTCAGTTTAGAAAAACTGCTATCAATGAAGTTACTGCTAATTAAAATCCAGCTAAAAAAAACTAAAAGGAAAGACTGACAAAAACACTATACTAATCAGAAAAGTTAAAATTGATGCTAAAAACTATTTATATAATATAAATACGAATTAAGACTTATTGTTAATGCCTTGCATGCTTTTGGAAATTTTAAAGCCTCAGGAATAGGACTTCATTCTTATTTCTATATTTATTGTGGTGCATATCATTGAGCGTATCGAGTGTTTTTTGTCACGGCGGTCATATTGGTGTCCCAAACCAATCCTGTGGGAGTTGAACTCTTTTCTTATGCAAACGATTTCTTTTGTTCTAATAAATTTGCATAGATGCTGGCCGAGTGAGTGAAAACACTATACGAACTTAATCCGCTCTGAAAATCTCTCTGAATGGCGTTTGAAATGAGTACATTCACAATGTAGCTTAGTTTTAACCAACCCGCCCTTCCTGGTTGAAGCTGATCCACTCGTAACATACAATCTCTTCTCCCAGGAAACACATTTTCTGACATGTAAACGGTAATCTACTTCGTGGGCTTGCCCAAAAGTCACGAAAACGAGCAAAGGAGTCTATCTGCTTTGAGGAAAAGTAAAATATATCAATCCTTTGAACATTGCTTTTCCTTGCAAGATACAGGACGAAACATGTCATCATTAGTAATAAAATTTCTGAGGCTTTAAAATTTCCAAAAGCATGCAAGGCATTATTTGCCACGTTGCAAAAATGAACAGACCTTTGACGAAGTTTGGATTGTCATAATGTATTTCCAGGAGATAATTTTTAGGCGAGTCGCTTGTTCCGATAGGGAAACCAACATGTGGAGGGAAGTAAAAGTCCTACAAGAGAGATTACAATATAGAAAAAGTCCAGGAACCTTATATCAGAAGGTGACAAGCAGCTAATCAGTTGGTTAATATATTATATATTCTTCTTATCCGTTACAGACTCAGTTAACCGACTAAACGCTTGAGTAAGAACTATAAAAAATGCCACTTAGTAAAAACCGGGCTTTGTGATTGGCTGGGAACAAAAACGAGGATAGAATTGCAGTGAACTACGCACCCCAAAGCCCCAAAAATCTTCCAGTTTTCGGCTCGCCGGTTGTCTTCACAGCTTCGCCGATTTTGGAAGGCGTTTGACGATCATAAGTAAAAACTACGTCGGAAAGCTAAGGTAGCATAGTCAAACCCCGTTAAAACAGACACTTTGGGGGTCATAGAAAGTGTCCGTATTAAGCGGGTTGAATTTAGAGAAAATGCAAAGGCTTTTTTTCCAAAACTGTCCTCAATAATGAGGTTTCCTTATTAAGAGAGTGTCGTTTGTAAAGCGGGCTTTGACTTTAATTATTGGAGTTAGCCACTCGTGGAAAATCGCCGGAGAATGAAATAGGCGGCAAGCCTCTTTTTCGACCTTTCCTCCCATCGGCGGCCTCATCTCTCACACAGTATTTTGGTCTTATGTTCCGACTAAATTTGACCATAAAGTCAACACAAATACTGATGAAGGTCCTATTTAGATTGAAATGTATAAGTGTTCTTACCATTGCCCCTACAGCCCAGCCTGCCACAATTGATGAAGACCTGCATTTCAAAAACGGCATATTGGCTCGATCGTAACAATTCACGCCCTTGTTGAAATGCTCCTCAGTAAAGTTTCCTTCACACTCGAACAGTAGCATGTGATGCACGAAACCCTCGTTTCCTTTCTGAATATGAGGAACAGTCTGAAAAAAATTAGAGATATCAATTAACTACGTATATGTGACTTTCCTTTTGCTATAAATTTCACACGAATGAAATAATTGTGGTCAAGTAGAGAGGTGATATCGTCATAAAAGCTAACTTTGTGACTCATGGGATTAATTGGCACATCCAGGAAGAATAAGAAAAATACCATAGAAATCCATATAATCTTTTTTCTGAAAATGGAATGGATTTTAAAAGTTACTCTCCAAGCCAATTTTAAAAGGATGTAAGTGAGTTTTTTTAGAGTTTATCGTGAATCGAGTTCCAATTCCCAGCTTAGCTTCGAACCTAGCAAAAGAATCTTGGTATTAATTCAGTTTTGATGTGTCAATGTAAAAATTGCAGGCGAGGAAGAAAACTTGATCTCGTGTTCATGCTTTTCATTAGCTTCATTAGCTTTAGTGAAAAGGCTACTAAAATTAGTGGGAACAGTTAAACACGAGACGTCGAATTATTATTGATTAACTGGTAAGGAGAAAAAAAAAACAAAATATTATTATCCTCTTAGCAATTTAGCCACTCCCATTCTTGTATCATTATCATTATCACTATAATTTTCTATTGTTACTTTTCCAACAGCTACCTTTGTGACGTGGTGTTTTGATGTCAGTTCCGGGCCTTTCAGCAGCGTACACATGTAGGTGGTCTTCTCGCCTCCTGGAATTGTCTCCTTTAAGGACAATGTATACGATAATTAGTTGACGTATCACTACGAATTATGGTCTATAAACTTCAGAATCTGTCACAACAATTGTCGTTCATTCTGCAGATTTTTTAAATTTGTTCCACGGAGATGTGGCCTGCATGTAAAAATCTACTATTTCATTTTTTGACGTCTGTTATAGATAATGCAATGAAAATATTCCAAAAAAAGACGTCATTTCCCATACAGAGGGTGCGTATACGTACTATATGAAAGACAAATCCGGTTCACGGTTTGGTTGCCCAATTGCAAAATGGTAAGAGACCTACCAGCACACTAAAGATCTGCGAATTCTTTTAGTTCATCAAAAAATGGCGCGAATGTGTGTGAGGTGATTCTGGAATCGAGCAAGTGGTAATTGCAGGAAGGCGACCCGATCTTACTTGGTTTACCGACAAGCCGATCTGAAAGGACTACTTCGCAACGTAAATCCTTTGCATTGAGTTTGAGTTGTCGGAAATTGGCTTCCACCATTAACCTTCTGTTCCGTATTTCTGGAGTTATTTTTGCAGCAGCTTGTATCAAATGTAATTCATGCAACAGAATTCTTTTAAAGCTGAGCTGTGTCACGAAATTTATCGAAATTCAAACAGTGCGAACTGCCACCAAACTTAGTGAAACATAAAAATTAACGCTCAAAACATTAAAGGAAGGTAAAAATAACACTGCAAATACAAAGAAGGGCACGGGTGGACAAACTTGAAGAAGATTGAAACGGATTAAAATACCGTAAAATTCCGAAAATAAGCCCCGGGGTTATATTTTTCAAAGGCCCTTTTGAGGGGCTTATATTTTCAGGGGCTTATATTTGGAGGGGCTTATCTACGGAGGGAAATTTGCGTTTCAAAGTCGATTGGGCTAGCCTTATAGTTGGAAGTAAATTTACCGTTTTTGCTTTGTTTTACTTTGTAATTTGAGGGCAATTTTCCAAGTACAAGCCCCCCGGGGGGGTTATATTGGGGGGGGGGGCGATTTAACGGAGGGTTTTTTTTGCGTTACCGGTTTGGGGGGCTTATATTTGGAGGGGCTTATTTTCGGAAATTTACGCTAGTGGTTTTGAAAACTTGTAAGGCTAACAACTTTTCAAACTTCATTTTTGTTGTTTGTGATGTTTGATATAATTGGGAGACATGTATGTTTAACATAAAGTTGTAATTGTGTCATATGCAAGGAATTTGTTCGCTAACGTTTATTCCATTGCGGATAAGAATGTGTAATTGGCATAAGCAAAGTCGTGCACAGCCCCTTTAGACATACTTACGTTGTTTGCACTAAAAGTGGACTTTTTCCATCCAGTTTCATTAACGTTTCTTTTATCCATACTGTTCAATAGTAGGATGGTTTTAGTGCCTCTGAACTCATGGTATTTCATCTCTGTTGAGGATACTGGATCCTCAGAATGATACGCAAACACAACTTTGGTAGCACCGTCCTATAAAAAAGGAGAGAGTTACTCCCATAGTACCATCCAACATCTTCAGTCATTCATCGAACTTTTATCCCATTTGGTGAACACATTTCAGGGGAAGGGTCAGAGATGTGCAGTCCCCCCAAAAATATATCCGTCACACCCGATGATTTCTGAAAGTATTGGACAAAGTGCCATGCCTTGAAATTAAAATAACTCCCTATAAAGCCCCTGAAGTTTCACCTGCAACTTTCATCTCGTACTTCAAACATAACAGACCCTTCCAAGTTTTTTTTTTTTTTTTTCATTTTTTATTAAGAACTCTAAGTGAATATCCATCGACGTTGCTTGCCAAGTTTAAAGGTGGTACGCCTGAAGAGAGAAAATTTATTGCTCTACAAAGTCGCGAAATTGTACAGAGGTTTGTACGGAAGGGGGCACGAACTTGTCCTCACCACACAAACGTCTGTAATAATTCGCGACATTGCGAAGCTATATCTACCCTGGGTACCACAGGTATTTTCTCGCGTGCGACGAGGAGCTTCGTCGGTAGCAGGCCGACTCTTCTTTTACCGAAGGCCGAGCGTGGGTCACTTTTTAAGACTTAACCGAAACCGGAAACCGCGCATGAAAAGCCTCTGGCACCCAGGGTAAGCTATATCTTAAAATCACTTTCAAACTTGGCAACTTAGATGATTTTAAGGCGTTCTTTCCACCCGTGTGGACGCATTTCCGCCAATTGGTCCCAATCAGAAGTTGTCAAACGCGTGGAAGGGTCTATTAAAAGAGAAGCCAGCTTTTAGGCTCGGGTAAGTTCTTTTAACCAGATTTGGAAAAATGCAAGGCAAGCTCAGAGAATTTGACGGGAACGTTTAGATGTGCGCAAGATAGTTCGCGCATGCGCAGGTAAGGGGTTTACAGAATACAAATTCTCAAATCCTCTGTCCGCGACTGAGCCGTATTTGATTACGTAATGGATTTAAGATCGTTTTACAACTGGAAACACGTGAAAAATTCTGATGTAGCGAAGATATAGTTAGTTTTTTGATCGCTTTTAAACCGGACTGTGAAAGCCTTGTGGGTCCCGCCTCTGAAAACCTTGTGAAACCCACCTTTGTAAGCCTAGCGAAAACCCGCCTTTGTGAGTGATTGAAAGTGAATTGCTATGAATACTGTCTCCTCCATTTGCACATCGATCTTTCATAATACACCTTGTTTGCACCCAAACATTTTGCATAACTTTTGCTTTTAATTTCTCCTGGGTATTACAATCGTCCCAACAGGAATTGGAAACATAACTCAAGCAAAACTTTGGAAGATGTGCAAATAGCAAATGGATTACTTTGCCTTCAAGGGATAATTTAAACACATACCTCAAGTTTCCTGTCACGTGGATCGCAGGTGTCAAATTTCCTCGTGAACTTTAGCAGAGTTTTTCCGTCGCTTTCTTGGAAATCCGCAAGTTTATAATCTTGCTGTTCGTCAACCAGTGGAATTGCTTTGTCATCAGCGTAACGATCCTGCGAGAGAGGTTTTCTAAAACTTAGCCCGTAACAATGCAAAAATTTATTATAAGTAGATAGCAAAATTGATCAGATTATTAAGTTAACGTTTTATTATTGCCCACAACACCATTGCGGAAAAATAATGTAAATGTTCGTATCTAGCAGGTTACAGATATGATTCGTTGTCGTTTAGTGTATGTGGCCCCGGGGGGGGGTACTCAACAGAGTTTCATATACTGGGGAGGCTCTGCCCCGAGGTCCAATTCCTTACCCAACCTTTTATATACCGGGCCTTTTTGACAGCAGACAGGGTACCCGTCTCGTATACCTTCTATTGACAAATGATTCCCATTTCACATACCTCACTTAGAAGTTTGCATCTGGCCCTTTTAACTGCTACAAAATGAACTGTCTTTAAAATAGATATAAATCACAAAACCGGAACGTTTTCTCTTCTTCCTAAAGGCCAAAAAATCTGTTAGCCCGTTTGGGCCTTTTTACAGACCGAAATGGCAAATTTCCCTAACCTTTCGACATATGTTTCAGCTATCATATACCTGACGCCTGAAAAATGTACCCATTTCGGGCGGAGCCTCTCTGTAGAGGCCATTATAGGGACTTCCCCTTCCCATAGGGGTTACTGCATGGATTCAAGCCGTCGTAGTTAAGAGGAAAGGTGTTGGCTGCCAAAAAAACAGGTGAAAGACAACTGATAAAATTGACAAAGAAGTTAGGCATGATTGCTGAACTTCATCTCAAAATATATAATTTCTTGATTGTAATAAAATATCGTTTCCAATTAGACGTACATATAAGAGACGTCCAATTAATAAATCTTAACGGTGACCGCGAACTAGAGCTGTTACGTTCAGTGTGGCTCATTTAGTTCAACAATTTCGTTATTACAACAAACTCTGTTTCTGAAAATACGTCATTCAGTTTCATGAGCTAATAAAAAATCCAAACGCAGAGTCCGCCCCACACTTAGCAATGTTTACTTTCTCCCTCACTGAAGAAACTGAAATACGACAAATAAAGCATCACTGTCAGTGTCTGTGGCAATATGGTACCTATCTACAGGGGACATTTCGATAGACATCCTACACCTGAATTATGCAACACAAAGTTGTTAAATATCCCCTTACGTAATTCCTAACCGTGAAAGTTGTATTTCAACGCTTTGTGAGGGCATGTTAAGAATCTTTACTATGTGACATTGATATGGGTAAGGAGATAGCACAAACGAGTAAACCTGCATGCATTGTTAGATTGTTATTGTTTAGTGTTTGATGTGTTGTAGTTGTTGATTGTTGATTGTTTTTGTTGAGAGAGTTTTATTCGGCGTGGTAAAAAATGTTCTGATGCCCATGAAGTTATGAGTTAGTAGGACTATCTTATAAACGCTATCGATCAGTAGTTAACATATAATCTCATTTTCTCTCATGCTTTCAAATGGGAAAATATACCAAAAATCAATCATTCAAAGAAATGTCTATGTTGTTGTTGTTTTTTTTTTGTTTTTGTACTTTTGTTTTTGTTTGTTTGTTTGTTTGTTTTTTGTTTTTTTTTCACATCGTCTTTTTTTTTTTCTCTCATCACCGCGGTAGGATTAGCTCAGTCGGTAGAGCGCTTGACTGTAGAGCGGGAGTTTTCGGGTTCGTTTCCCGGGACGGGACCAATACTCAGGGTTTTAAAAATAACTGAGAAATGAAGGTACTGCCTTTGCCCTGCAAACGGGTAGCGTCCCGTCTCCAGTTGGAGACGTAAAAATAGTGTCTCCAGTTAGTACTTTAGTGCTAAATACCCTGACACTCAAATAAAGAACTATTTTTTTTCTTTTCGAGAGGAGAAAAACTTTGGCCCGACTTGACCGAAACCGGAAACCGCACATGAAAAGCCTCTGGCATCCAGAGTATCTAAACTCCCGATTAGTATACGTAACGAACCAAAAAAAGCTATTCTTGTTTTTGTTCAAGATCGAGGTTTCAATAATTGTGCAGATGATACATGATACAACCATCCATTATCGAAACAAAATAGATTAGTTTGCTAGCAAAGACCTGCGCTTTTTATATTTTTTAGATTTTAATCTGTATCTTGACTAGTTTTCGGGCCCGGAACTCTTTACCGACAACAACAAGCTATATTTGCAGGACTACACAAGTACATACAGCATTGCAAAATCTATTTACAATTACGTTTTAAGAAAAAGAACCGAGACTTTCGAAAAACATGATGGGCCCGGCCCAGACCGTACAAAAGAAAATACGCGTTGTGCAACAGCCTTTTACTGAGAACTTTTTAGTGCGGACTAATAGTGATATATGAAAATATTCACAGTTTCAGAAGTCCCTCTCTTGATCTTCCCATCCAGTTTCACTGTCTCGGCAATCAGGTTTGTAATATATAACAACAACAAAGTGTTACCTATAGATATTTGCATTATTTAAGTCATCTCTTTACCGTAAGATATCCTTTGTTATCTTTCACCCATCCGATCACGACATCACTGCCAACCATTTGCCCAGAACGACCAGAGAACCCAAATCCAACCCATCCTGTGGTGGCCGCCTCCAAGGCAAAGGAAACAGTTTCCGCGTCCCAATCAACGGTCCAAAACAGTTTCATCTTCTCCGCTGTGTCCAAAACTGCATTGTGAGCGTACTCTGAGAACAGATCTGCGCAAACGGCGCAGTGAAAAGATGCGAGACAAAGAAAAGTAAGCAGCGTAACAGCCATTATTGTTGCGTGTTCCGCTCTTACAACAATATTAATTATCTGCCAAAAGCTTCACTTAATTCACGCAAATTAAATGACTCGGCAGAGACGTCATCGGACGAGGCATGGGGCAGAGATTGTGGATGGCGCAGGGGTGACGGTACTCTGAGGATACAACTACAAATTTGTCATCGTATGGTATTAAGACCGATATTTTTAAATGTATGTACGGTAGTAATTTTTCTCTAGAAGTTCCCTGATCGATCCCGCAAGCAAAAAACAAGCAAAACAAAGATAAAAGA
>OZ037776.1:54536615-54586615 GCA_964035525.1 Porites cylindrica
GGAATATAGAGAAAGAGAAAGACAGAGAAAACGAGAGGTAGGCGACAAGCTAGCCGGAAGCTGCGAGACACAAAAAACAAAGGAGACGAATTTCGTTGGAAAAATAACACGAAAATTTTGTTGCCGCGGTGAGAAAATGGGAAATGCTAGCGGTCAGCAAGGTGAAAATGTGTTTCTGCAGTAAAAAAAAAAAAAAGCGAACAGGAAAACAAGCATCAAAATTTTTTGTGAGCACACAAGACATTTTCTCCACAAAACGTGCAACTACTGAGGAAGTTTCACATTGCAACAACAACAATGGCAAGGAAATGTACAAAAAAGAGCGCTGCACGTGCAAGTTGCAAGTTGTTTTTTTGCAGAATATTCCGTATACAAGATATCCGAAGAAATATTTTACCCAAATTTATAGAGATTTGTATGGAGACGCCATGCTGGTACCCACCTGGATGGGCACCAACATGGCAGACGGAAACCAACAAAAACATCTGTTACCGAGTATTGGTACAAAAGAGTAGATTTATTCTTCGAGGAACTCATATTCATATAAGATGGCTCAAGATTATAAATGAAGAGGGATTGCTGGTGATTATGTGGAACTGTCTGATCCATTTTTTTTAGCAGTTCTCGTTGCCGTCGCCGTTTAGCGTTACATTATTATATTTTTTGAGTAAATAATACGTATATTAACGAGAGCCTAGCTTTTAGCCCTGGCTAAGTCTATATATGGTGTAGGGGGAAGGGGGTGTAAAATGAGCGCCGGCGCGCCGGGTTGTCATTCTAATGAGTGGGTTACGAGTGACTGGCGCAAAATAAGGACCGTAATTAGGAGTATTTCTGATAGGCAACTTAGCCCCGTCAAAGCGTAGCCTGCTCAACACTTAGGCGTCATTAGGGGGAGGGGGTGGGGGTGCTCGAAGGCTACGTTAACTTTGATCCGTATGGCGCGTGGATGATTAATGGCGGCAATCGTATCATGATTGTGTTCCATTTGTACTGCTGCAGTAAGCGTAAATTGTCTATGATACTTACAGCCAATGCTGTTACTTGCTCGTTTTGTCACGTTATTAACATTTTTATTCAAAACATTATTAAAATTTCTTGAGTTACTATTTTATTTCTCTATATAAAATATCAGTAATTGGATAACCATTATGAGATACAGTAACCATGAAGTTATCACAACTGACACATCGTACTCCCTAAAAAATTGCCTTATTACACCCCTACCTTCCCATAATGGCCACTTCTTTACAACGGCCACTTTCGTCTGTCCTCGAGGAGGAGGCCGTTGGGGAAGGTTCGACTGTTACATCAAAATTTCTAGTTTATCGTTTTTGACGTGAGACTAGATGCTCATTCAGGATCAATTTGAGCTGATAAGTTACAGGTAAAAATATAGTTTCAAACTGTCGCAGTGCTGAATGTTTTTACTGAGGTATAAACTGCGGGTTCTTATATACAGGAAGCTAAAAACCGCTGAGGATCAAATTGATCTGATTGGCTAACAACAAGATTTACTCCACTCTGATTGGTTGATAAATTTAGGTTGGGTATATGGTCCTTGCCATGACGCACTTAGCATGCGCGGTCAAAGTCACCGGCCACAGCCTTGTGGAAGAAAATAAGGGTATATTCTCTAAAATAACAGATTTGACTTGGAAGGATAACTAGAACACGTCTATTAAAGACGTTGTTAGCCATGACTGAATACAAACTTGTGGTTGTTGGAGGTACCTTTAAGCTTCGGTGCTACTTGATTAGTTATTTCTGTAGACCCTTCTTAGTGCGATCGCTAAGAAGATTTTATTTGGTGCCAAGCGGTAACTGCTGCCTGTTTTACTTTTTCAGCTGGAGGTGTTGGAAAGAGCGCTTTGACTATACAGTTGATTCAAAACCAGTAAGTAGTTTAGTGACAAACAGCCTCTTCTATGTCAATCGGAATAATTGTTTTGCTTCCTTTTAACGGTCGATCAAGTTCGATCGTGTGTCTGAGCTCATACATGTTGACCTCGCCTGAAAATACAGTATTTGGGAATCGCCGATCATTGTCAAATATCACTCTGAAATCATCCTTAGTAACTTTTCCTATTGCACTCATTTCATAATGAATTCACGTTTGTAACGTACATGGCCTTGCTAGTACACAAGCTTAATTTTAATTACAGTCAGAAATTACAGTCGCCCAATTCGCGGAACCTGCCGCCGGTCGATTAACCACTTTCAGAGCTAACTTGTGCTTTGTGTAATTGCCAACCTGTACCCCATGGTACCTGCAGACTTAAAGATTTCAATCAAAACTTACTAAGAACACGTCTTGGTAAATGACGCTTGAAGAAGCTGGCTATTCCACTGAAACGTGCATTGCATATTTCACCCTCTTTGCATCTGCGAAGATCATCTTCCTGAGACGAAAAATCTCAGTTTACGCCGCATAGAATGTTCTAGGACGTAGCCATAGGCCATTTTATTAAGGTATTTGCACTTAGAAATGATACGAGGGATTTTTGAGTCTTAAAACGTGTTTGGTTGCAGATATATTTCTTTGGGAAAATGCGTGTTGATGTGTAATTTTGGGCTGGTGGAGGTAAGGAGTGGTAAAAGGGGTGTGGATCAAGGGTGGGGTGGGGTGGGGCGATGTTTAGATAGGAAAGAATAGAAGTTGTTTAGTAGTGATTAACTTGGGGGTTTACATTTTCATTTTCAGCTTTGTTGATGAATATGATCCAACCATTGGTAAGTATCTTTTAACATGTGAAAATAATGCATTTCTTTGGGAAGTGGCTACCTAAAAATAATGCTGCACTGGCTATGGCTAATTTTCATGCTGCATTAAAACATTGCTAACCAAAAAAGGGATTTTCTCGCTTAGTCTGACCAGTACAGAGTACATATATAAATGTGTTTGCTTGTGCAAATCGCCAATAATCTTTGGTCTGCCTGAGTCATTTATGAGTTATTTATGTACCTGTACCAAAAATTTTAATTGACTTGTGCAAAGCTCATCTTACTGTAGTAAAAAAGAAATCACAATACTTTGCCATTGACAGAAAATGGTATATCCATACAGGGTGCAAATAAAGTCATTTTTAAAGCTTGCCATTCGGGCAAGCTGAAGCTAGCATATACTATCCCAAACGTCATTTCAACTAGCCCCAAAAACATTTTGATGAGCAGACTTTGCTTTAGTCCTCTTCCGGTTTCACATATCTTTTCTTTCATAAATTACTGTTTTAAATCTGACAATGAAAGTTCAGTGAAATTTGTAATTTTAAACTTTTTAAGCCAAGTTACAACTTAAATAAAATATATTCTGCCCAGTTTTAAAAATCATGTTGTTTTTAATCATTACAGAGGACTCATATAGGAAGCAAGTTGTTATCGATGGAGAAACATGTTTACTGGTATGTTGTGTGTTTAGCAAAATACCACAGATAACTAATTTTGTGCATGTGCATATACTTCACCTGCATATCACACCTTTGAACGTTATATGTGAACACTTTTTCATTTATTTGATGTCTGATTTTTGTTTAAGTCTGTGTACCATAAATTTTGTATTACTACTAAGCAACCATTTTGGTCACCATGGCAAGTGAAAAAAATATTGATGACTAAACTTGCAGCGAAAGTCGACTTGGTGACCTGTGTTCAGTGGTCTTGCACCAATATGTACAAAGTTCCTTTACCTAAAGTTAAATTGAGATAAACATTATTTTGCAAGAAATATTATATTATTTACGCTCCATATTCAAGACAATAATTTATTATTCCTCTTTTCACCCGGGTTGTCCTGGTATGAACTGTGGGACATCCAAATTTGATTGCGACAATGTAGGCATGACAGTTGGGCAGCCAGAATGATAAGACAAGCAGGAACTGGGTCATATGTAACAAGAATGGGGGTATCTTTTAATTATATTGCTCTCTGGGTTTGTGTAACGGCACTTTAGAGATCAAGCAAGTTAAAAACAATGAAAATTTTGGGCTATATATAATCAAATCACGGGTTAAAAATTTGTTTGACAAATAAGTATGACATGAAAACTGATTTCCCATGAGAAAAAGTATTCGTTGCATTTGCTCTTGTGAAAAACAAAGCTGGGAAAATGCATCTGTTCTTACAGGCATCATCCAGGCTTTGCGAATTAAGAAAAAATTAACAGAGTTTCAAGTTTTCATCCTAAGTGTACAATACTTGAATATCAAAGCAACTCTGGAAACTGCAATATTGTAGATTTGAGTCTTTTTAGTAGCCGACATCAAGATCCGACAAAAATTTCGTTCCAGACAAGGTACTGCATTAAATGGGTTTAAAATTACTGTAACAGGCGTTACACAAAAGTAACTTGGTGCTTTTCGCAGCAATAGGTAATGGACTAGTTTCAGCTTCATATATGTAAATTGGCCATCAAGACTGACTGTTGCGTTTGTCAATTGCACTGGCAGAAGAGCAACAACAACAACTATAACGATAACTTTATTTTTTGAACAAAAATACAAACGTTGGATGGTTCGCCCCACAAATAGCTGGAAAGCTAGTTGTGGTGGGGCAAGACAAGTACATGAATAACACAAATTATCTAATAAAAACAAAAACCTTTCGTAGCTTGTGGTTACCCATCATACTGAATTGTTTTCAGAATATGTAGGTTCAGGATGAGAAGAATTCGTGAATTAGGATTGGAACACACAAAAACACGTCTGCACAGCTCAATGCATATGTGTATCAGAGCAGGTTAAACAGTGTAACCATCCCAATAAAAACTTTTGGGATTCTCTGCTGAAGTAATTTAAATTTCAACTTGCATTATTATATTTTGAACAGGATATTCTGGACACTGCAGGTCAAGAGGAGTACAGGTGAGGATCTGCCATCAGTATTTTGATTTCTAAACAGTGAAACCTCTAATAAGTGGACATCCTTTAGACCCTCAGTGGAGGTTTGTTTTGTAAAGAAAATATGGGAAGAAAAGAGAGAAAGATCCTGTTTCCCTCTTAACAAACATTACCCACCTTAATGATAAATTTAGTGGCAGTAATGAACAGTTTGACCTTTTATTGCATGTACATTGTTAGTTTCAAAGAGCAACACTCCTGAATAAACACTGCATTGCCCTGGAACACTGTGGCACATTTTGTTTGCTTTGCACATTGTTGATGCTGATTAATAATTTAGCTGTTGTTGTTATTTACACTGTATGTGTACTTGGAAGGGAAAATAGACCTTTTTTTTTACAAGCTGCTGATTGGCATGCAACCAACTTTCTTGGAATGCATTGTTATTTTCCTGTAATCTGATCGGTCAACTTTGTCTAAGTGGCCCCGGTTACAGCAGTCGCATTGTAAGTGGGTTGAATTTAGAAAAAATTTAAGAGCTTTTTTTTTCTCTATTAACGAAGCCAGCTGTCCATAATAATGAGGGCTCTATATTAAGCGGGTGTCTGTAGAGTGCAGTTCGACTGTACTGTTACATGTTCATGCAAATAGAAAGTTAAATGATATTATCCACCCCTGAATTAGCACAATAATGATACGCGCTCTATGTTGCTCTCTCAAGCACCTGTAATTACATCAGTGATAAAAGGTATCACTTATATGTACACTGTTCCTGTAGCGATGTACAGGAGATAAAAGCTAATTTGATAATTTTTGATAAAAGTTATTAAATTGTTTTCATGATTTTTGTAGTGCCATGAGAGATCAATACATGAGAACAGGAGAGGGTTTCCTTTGCGTCTTTGCTGTTAATAACAAGAGATCTTTTGAAGAAATCCATGCATTTAGACAACAGGTACATGTACCTTTAAAGAAGTTGCTTCATATGGATTCACATCGCTAATGCAAGTTAAGAATTTTTCATTAGTGTCTACATGATTTCTGTGATGTAAGCTTCATGTACATGTACCTTTATGACTCTGCAGTATTATTTGGGTTAGAATTTCTAATAGTACATGTACAAAACTGTGAAATACTACCACACAGGTTGTCGAAACATCAGTCACTGTCAACAACAACAGTCCTCCTATTCAGGACTATGTTCACCCGGACGATCAAACTCAACCTACTTTTGAAATACATGTACAGGTGTGCATTTTCAAGAAATAGTATTAGGTTACTGTTTTTAAGCTTTTTGGCTGGAAACATTGTTTTCGATGTATTTCTGTCCCGGTTTTTTTTTTTTTTTCATTGCCTATTCTTTCTTATTTGCCAGATCAAACGAGTAAAGGATGCAGATGAAGTACCTATGGTTTGTAAGTGTTTATGTACTTGCTTTCTGTTTTATTAGTTTGGGCAAATTCCTTTGGGAAAGCTACATTGCTGTACTTTTGCTGCGATAAAAACAACCAAAGAAGAATTTTTATTCCTACATTATATTCTGTGTAACCTCCATAATTTCCCACTTGTTCAGAAATAATATAGAACAAAATTTGCTCCTCTTTCAACTTGGGAAAATGCAGTTGAACGTCCACTAAGTGGCCACCTTCGGGGTACCAGCAAGTGGTCGCTTAAAGGGGGTGGGGATTGGTAGAGGTTTGTCATGAATTAGGTTACATGTAGTCTTTAGCAGAAACAATTCTTTACATTGAAACAAACACCCAAGGCTAGCAACATGAGTTGTCTACAATCAGTTGTCATCTTCTACATGACTGTACATGTATCTAGGCCAGTATGTTCCTCCATTATATTTGTAAAATAAAGCCAAAATAAGTGTATTAAGGGCTTGGTGGCCACTTAATAATAGAGGTGGAAATAATAGGAGAACTCTCGTAAGAATACCAGTTTTCCCTCAAAGTTTTGGTGAATCGTCTCTATAGATTAGAAGAGGGTGGCATTAAGGCATATTAACAAGGTAAAGGCCTCACTTCTGTTTGACATGCTTTATTTAAAAATGTCTAAAGTTGTGTAAGTTTTCTAACATCATTTTTTGCTCATATCCTTTGTAGTATTTGTAAACTCCTCTGTGCCTCACTGATAGAAATATGTACATGTACATGTAATGCAGGGAAGTGGTTGAAGTGAAAATGATCATTTGAATGATTTATCTTTCTCCCAGTGGTTGGAAACAAGTGTGATCTTCAGAGGACAGTGATGTCATTGGAGGCGCAAGGTCTAGCGACAAGTTATGGAATCCCATATGTAGAGACTTCAGCAAAAACTAGACAAGGTGTTGAGGACGCCTTTTATACCCTAGTGAGAGAAATTCGAAAAGATGTAAGTAATTGTGTGTAAGGGAAATAAGTTTGGGGACTTTGTCTACTGTCCACAGTCTTAAAAGAGGGTTAATCAAGGGTGTCCGTTCAATACTGGCAGGTTGTTCATTAGGCATCGGAGACTGGAGATTTTTCTGTTGACTACGCAGAATTCTCCAAAGTCTATTGTTCGGTAGCTTATGACTTCAGTAGAACCCCGGTAACTCAAGTTCTGAAGGGAAACAAAAAACAGTTCAAGTTAGCGGGCAATTCAAGTCATCAGGGTAAATTTGAATGAAATTTTGATCAAGGGAAAGGAAATTTAGTTAGAGTTATCAAGGTTCTACCTTACAGTTTTTAGATCAATTTCGGTCTCTGGAAACTGCCCACCTACCCCTCCCCTAAGCCAACATTTTGCCCTAAGTGAGAAGTAAGTGTTAATGTTAGCTTAGGGGAGGGGTAGGTGGGCAGTTTCCCAGAGACCTAAACTGATGCAAGTATTTTTCATTGAGAGGTGGAGCCTCTTTCAAAAATAATTTTCTCCTGTAAACATTACACCTTTCTCCTGCTACTTGGATTATATACAATGAAAACCCTGAATACAGGTTTCATAAAACTGTGGTTACCTTATTCTCCCTCGTTATATGTAGTATATTTTAAGTGCTACAGTTTCAAATCAAATGATGTATTACTGTCAGACTAAGAAAACTTTGACCACCTAAGACATTACGATTAATCACAGCAATGATTGGAACATGTGAGCAAGCCACAAACTCACTAACTACATGTAATTACCATTGTTGCTTGTGGTATAGTTTTCACATGCCTGTTTGGCATTTTTCTTGGAACAAAATACCATTCCAGAAAAAGTTGTTTATGGTTTTCTGAGTTTCTCTGGAGTTTTTTTACCTCGGAAAGTGTTAAACAGTATGAAGTTAAATCAGTCAAAGAAAAACATTAACATTAATCATTTATATCCTTGTGCTTAAACAAAGTTAAGAAACATCTTTACATTACTTCTCAATTTATCTTTTATTCTTTTATTTAATAGAAAGGAAAGAAACCACTTCCTAAGATCAAGAAGAAGAGGAGATGTATAATCTTATAGCTCTGTTTTGTCATCAGTTATATGCTGTTAAATTTAGTGAATCCAGTCATACTTTAATTGCTACACATGAAGCTTGCAGGTTTTTGGCAGTATAATTTCCAACTTTTTGTGGTCAGACCAAAATATAGAGCTTCCTGTTGCGAACAAATTTTAATTCACTGAGTACAGATTTTGGATAAGAAAGTATACTGTAGCTTAAATGATATGAAGCATGGATTGCCTTGTAGGAAGATTCACCATGAATTACATGTAACTCATTGGTCAAATAATGATATGACAGTGGCAGTGGTATTGTATTACTGAGCATACCCAAAAAGTAGACAACACAAATTAATTACTTTGTAATGTCTTATTTTCTGGACATGGTGTGCTTTAGAATACAATGTAATTTTATTTCCAATATAATATTGATGGTATAACTTTTCTCAGTTATCATTTGTCAAATGCCTATATTACATGAAATTGACAAAATAATACACTATAAACTTCACAATACACTTCATTCTCTGGCTGTAGATGGTGTATAGTTAATGAAACTATATTTTGTTTCACATGTTTATTTTGATTTTTTGGTTAAAGATTATTGTGATTATCATTGAAGATATTACAAGTAGCAAATCAATGTTTAATTAATCACTAATTGACTCAAACTAATATTCATATTGCTTACTCAATGCTAACTCTCAACTTACAGTATTTATTTATTGATGATAGCATTAGTTACGGGTGTGCTTGAAATTAAAAAAAAAAGAACGGTAGAATAAGTTGCCAAATTTGAGTGCTGACTTTGATGTAACCTTCTGTTAGCTTCTATTGCAGATGTTTTGGGCTGACAACTTTGTTTTAACCCCCGGGCATACAGGGTCAGGGGCAAGGGGGGGGGGGGGCATGTTGCAAGAACAATTCCTGTCAATGTTTCATTACTTAAGTGTGTTATGCAATAATCCTGTTGTGGAGAAAACAGTTTGTACCTCACAACATAGTGCATGAAATTCAACTGGTTTGAATTTGCACATTATGATCGGGGGCAAAACAGCTCAGATGCTCATTCAATTCACATAAGGGGACAAGTTTCCAGCGTTAACTCTTTAAGCTTACCCAGCTTAGTGAGTAGCATCCTGTTATAACAGTAACACAACAGCTACTGTAGTATTATATGATTTTGAGAGTTTTAGAAGCTTTAAGCCATGTTATAGTTAAGTCCCAAAAGTGATGTACATCAATATTATTTTCTCCCAACAATACTATGACCACATTGTGATCATCAAGTTCACTGAGGATTAATAAAATGATCACAATAGAGAAAATGCTTTGATCCTTAATCAAGTTCTCAACTAATTTTTGACGGAAGTGTAAGGAGTTCAGGTTGGAGAATTCATATATGTAAATTAGGGCTGAAAAGGTTTAGGACATAGAACAAATTAATGATCGCCAAAGTTTTTTTACCTTAGGATCATTGTGCAAAACAGTGAAAAGAGTATTCTTTTGAATAGATATAATAATAGGGCTTGGAGCGTTTAAACGACAAGATAACTACGTTCGATAAAGGTATCAGAAGTTTCTCTTTAATTAATTTAAGCAAAACTCCTCTGGTTTAAGTTAAATGCTCCTTAGAGTCGCTTAATCCTTAAACTGATTGTTGCTTGAGTGGTTTAAAAAATAATGATAGTATTAGAATGATAATGTGACAGTTTCTGCTGGTCGGAAACTTGTTCACACAACCTGGAATAATGACAGGTTAAACCTGTTGTTATTGTTTTCAAGTTTGCAGCTTCAGTCAGTTGAGGTAAAGCGTGCCTTTGAATTATGACATTTAGTAGCTCATAGTATTCCTCAAATTCATTTTGCAATGATTGTCCATGCCTAGCTAGATTTATGTTAGGTCACCTGATTGTTCTACTCGTAAGTATTTTTTCCCTGGAAATTTTATGGTGATTTATTTTGAGCCACACTTAAACAATTAACTAGTTCAATGCTTTGTTCTTTTGTCATTTTTCCCCTAGAAGAGAAATTTGTTTCAATCAGTTTTCAACACTGTATTTTAGGTGTGAATAAAAGTGTTGGCCAACAAGCTGTGGTTTCTTTTCTTGTCTTTTTTGTTTTCCTTAGCCTGCAAGCAAGCTCTCCGGGGCGCTTTGGCGGCGGGGCAGGAAAAGGAAGGAGAGTTCCACCTCCAATTCTCCTGTGGCCCGTCGTCTGAGCTGTCAAATTTCCGCCAATCAGCGCGGAGTGGAAACGAGCGCGAATGTAAACAAACATGGGAAAAAACGTGGTTATAACTTCATTACCAAAGTCATCTCCGCCAATCAGCTATGTTTTCCTTGAAATGCAAATCTTATTCAGTACCACCAAAGCCCAATAAAGGAAAAGGGACTGGAGAGACCTAGGACCGCCCATAGGCCATTTGCGAGTTCCAAAAATTCTCACGAAGCTACCTCCAAAACCTTTAATTTCTGTAAAAACGAGTTTCAATTGCATGGGATTAAAAAAAAAAATCATTTTCATGTCAACTTAGCCTCGCTTTTTTGGAACAAACACCCGACGTGTTCAAAATCGGTCGTCGCCTTCTATCTTGGACTGTGTTTTCCTTCACCATATTCTCGAAATAAAGCCAAAGTGAATGTATCAAGCGCTCATTGCCGCTTAGTGGAGGTGACAACAACAATGAGAGAGCTCTCGTTGGTACTGCCAAAAGGTGGCCGCGGTCGCTAAATAGAGGTTTACACGGGTCTAAGTTCCCATTGTTTTCCACAGTTATTTCGGGACTTTGATTACTGGCCGCTTAGGGACTGTGCAATAATTATCAGGAAGGGGGGGTCCTAAAATGAGCTTCACCAAAGGAAAAATTAGATAGGTCCCCCCCCTCCAGCAGCGTCAAGATTAGCTCTGACCCCCCCTCACGTTCTCTCAAAATTATGATGTGCCCCCCCCCCCGCCCCCCCCCCCCCCCGCCCCCCCCCCCCCCTCTCTAACCCGGACCTTTATTCACCGTACTGCAACGCATTCCACTGCGTCGTCAGGGATGAAGAGCACCTCGAAACTTTGTTCTTCGTTCATAATCGTCAATTTCCGAATCGTCTGATTGTTCATTATCTTCTTGGTCTTCGGAACTGCTAGATTGCTGCTGAGTGAATCTTGGGCATCCAGACCACCCTTCAAATGTACCCATCATGCGGTCTAGCACATGTTAAGCCTGAGAAAAAAACAGGCGACATTTCGCGGCGCCACCGTTGGCCCTTTCCCGCGAAATGACTTCTGAGGAATGAGCTTAGAAATTCCATACTGATGACGAGTTACCACCCAGATATGGTTAGTGCTTCAGATTGGACTGAAAATACCTGTGTTCGCACGCATGCTAGGCTATAACATGTTTAAAATATTATAGTTTGATGAGTAAGGGCAATAACTATTTACGAACAAAACATTCATTGAAGACACAAAAGGTTAAGTTATGCGGCTTTAATAATATGGTCCAATATCCAGATACAAATTCTCTTAAGTGATGTCACCGGGGGGGAGGCTCCCTTCATATGGGAATCCCCCCCGGGTGATCTCAATACATTTTCGCGAAGAATGTGTTGAGGGAATTTGATCAAAGCATTTTCCCTTGGGTGATCATATCAATTATTCCCATAACCTGTACCGGCTCATTAGTACCATAAACCATACTACTTTTTGGTGTTTCGCCCCACTTATAAGCGCATGTACGTAGGACCTCGTAGTGTAGTCTGAAATGTCATTTGTCTCACCCCCTAACCCCTGCAGCCCGTAGTGCAATTTTGCATGAAGGGTAATCGTAGGGGTATGAGCCGGAATTTTTCTAATCTGGACGGGAAGCCTGGATCGAGCCTGAGTATTTCAATATGGCGGACGCCTGTGCCAAAGAATGGAACAGCATATTCCAGAAATCCCTAGGCAAATTATCAAGTAAATGTTACAGATCTTTTGTCCTGGATATCGTAGCCATATTTCTTGGCCTTAAGCCATCATTACTCTTTGATTATGCGGTCGTTGAATGGAAAAATGCGATCAGATTAGTTGCGGGACTCGCAACGAAAACTTCAGGCTTCACTGACTCTTCGCCGCTCTTGTACGTCCTGAAAGTCGATGAGGATGTATTTTACGCTGATTTGAGACTCTTAGTCAAAAGATTAAGGGAAAGTGTCGATATGGAGGAGTTTACTTTGATCGACATCTCTGGGAAACTTCATGAACCACGTATTTTGGAAAAAGAACTAGCGGACAGGGTTAAACGACAGTTTCACAGAATAGTAGAAGACTTAGAAGAGAAATATAAAGAGTTTACGCAGAGGGGTGAACTTGTAGTTCCAGATTCACGAGTTATAAACCTTAGCAACTACGGTGACGATAACTGGTGCGTACCAAGCATATTTGGTTTTCTTCTTGGGTATCCTGTGATCTACTGGTGCGATCGAGCTGGCGACCTTGATAACTGTCTTAGCATGGTACCCCTTAATCGGTACACGCTGACATTCAAGGCAGCACCTTCTGCCCTCCACGCTCGATTACCTGCGAGTTATTACAATCTTGTTGAAGCTGGCTGTGAAGAGAAGGACGGCTTTAATCAGACTTTATTTTCATTCACGGCTCCAGTGGCACTTGAATGCTATTACAAGTCCAAAGTTAGCAATTGGTTCAAAAGAATATGTGAAGTAGGCGAGACTTTTGGAATTACAGAGCATTTGACAATCCAGAAAACAACTGTGACTTTCAGTCAGGTTACTTTATAGTGTCAGGAGCCTGATAGTGTGTAGTAACCAAAACGTCACTTGGGTGTGGTCTGTCTATGTAAATGGCAACACATGCGGTCAGGTAGCTCCTCTTGCTGAAGGTTTTAAAGACTCCCACGAGCGAAATGGCTCGAGAGGTTTTATGCAAAAATAAATGTGCAAACAGTTACTGTTGAAATACTAGCTAGCTAAGCCAAAAAAGCCAAGACCCATTGCCAGTTATCCTGTAGGGTCATACTTTTTATAATTAGTCTTCGAAATTGATTACGAAAACTAAGACCTCGTCTAAATGTCCTCTAGTATTCGGCGATCAATGACTCATAGGACTTCTGCTGTTTCCACTTAAATCATTATTTTCTTGTGGTGTCGTAAATGCAACATGACCAAATGTTTGGCTAATCGCTTTTTCGAGTACCAACAATTTAAACGAAACCCCGGCCAGGGCCTCTGTTATCCTTGCACAGGAACGAGAGATCGAGCCTTTCTGAAAACAGGATCGCACAGGTTACGAGATCTGGCCCCAGTTGTTTAAAGTTGGACGGCGCTATCCACAGCAGATAAGTGTTAAGGAAACCAGTTGCGCTATCCACTGGATAGAGATTCCAGTATCAAGTGGATAGCGTTATCCACTGGAGCGTGCAGTACGTTTTCATAGTAACTTAAGAAGAAAGGACCTCACGAAATTGTATTTCAACATCAGAGCAACCTTATTTAAATTTTACAATATAGCAGAAAACAGTTGACAGAATAAACCACACAAAGCGTGTACAATTGATATTGAACCTTTATTTATAGCTATGTACAATATTATAGATAGAATAATTCTATTTCTTTAATTTCACCACGACGACACACGGTTAGTGACGGAAAACCCAAGCCTTCAGCCTATCTGACCTAAACGCATTTGCTGTCATTTCCAAATTGAAAGCAAATAGTATCAAAATCGGGAAATTTTGCTGTTTTTTTTGCACTGAATACAGCGGGAAAGATGCTGGCATTCCAACTATGGGCGATTTGTCATCGGCGAAGATGGTGTTCTTGGAATTACAACCCCTGAATGCTGTTGCTCCTGTCATAGGCAACTGTCAGCGGACTCCTTCCATGAAAGTAGTATCCAGACTTCGTAGGAGAGTTCGCATAAATGTCATTTCTTTTCGTGTGTTCTCAAAAATTTCTTTAGGGTCATCTGACGGACAGCGAAGACAATTTGGCGCCCAAACCATCGACAAGTTATTAACATCCATCTTCGTGACAGTGCTGTTGTTGGGAAGGGAAAATATCTGGTGATAAAAGAGAGGAAATAAACTATAATTAATCATAGCTCGGTCATCTTTCAATGAAAATGTTCTACAAACATCCGAGAGGGAAGCACTCCCTACAATGGCCTATACGGGGAGGTTCCGCCAGAAAGGGGTACCTTTTCTCACGCCTCAGGTCGGAATTACACAACTGAAAGTATAGGTATTGAAAAGGTCCTCTGATCAAAATATTTCGAAAGACTCGCCTAATCAGATGGCTATATCATTTTAATTTATTAAACGTTAAAAGAAAATGAAAAGAAGACTTTCTGTTTTAAACCATTTATTCTTATTAAGAAGGTATGTTAAAGGGGTAACATTTCTTGATGGAAGGTATGCAAAAGTGGTAGTTTTTCTGTCAAAAATGGTTTATGAAATAGACAAGGGGTTAGAGGGGCTCAGGGGAGCCTCCTCGTGCAGATTTTTGTTCAGTAGCCCCCTCCCACCCCCCGGGTGCGAACACTACATGACTTCATTTAAAACGTTGAAAAAGTACTTAAATAATGATAATAATACGAAATAAAACGCTCCAAATTTTGAAAGAGCAAGTCTGGATACCTCCTTCTTAGACACCAGAATTCGGTCTTTTTCTCGCCTGAAAAACGCTAAACAGTAACGCCTGTTCTGCAGGCCGGTTCAAAGATGACTGATACATGTAAACTCATACCTGTAGAAATCTTATGAGGTAAGAGAGTACAAGTCTGTTGACTTCAGGAAGAGCCATCACAAGTGCCACAGCTACTGTGGGGTTGTCGCAGTTGTTAACACACTTATCAGTGGAGAGGAGTTAAGGAAATGATATCTGAGTTTTCCAAATGGTGACATTCATAACCAAGTATAACAATCTCCAACAGAACTGTGGTGTGTGCACACTCATTAGGGACCTAAAAATCCAAGGGGGCGGCGACGGTGGCGAAACGTCGCTTAATAAAAGTGAATTCGCGTCCTTTCAATCTTCTTCACGATTATTCCAACTCAATCACTTTGCCAAATGTACGAGAACTCTCCTGGATTTGAATTCCCAAGAACCGTTGAAGAACCATATCCAAACGGCAGAAGAAAATGTACCGAAATGCACCATGGGACTGTTTTGGGGAGGATATCTCTTCTTTTCTTTTATTAGCTATTGTAAAATTGCGAAGGAAACTGGGTCCAAATTCGTCCTCCAAAACAGTCCCATCCCTGCAATAGCCTGAGAGCAGGGTACCCCTGCCACGGCTTGGTCGTCAAACCGCTGCGCTTTCATGTAGTCACTCTATTGAACGCCAGACTACTACTGCCCCCCACCCACCCACTCACCCCAACTTCATGTTAACTGTTTTTTAAAAAGGATATTAAAAACGTTCCGGTATAAGAGGTTCGTGAAGTTCCCTGAACCACAGTTTGAGAAGTGAAGCCGGCACAAAAGGGTCGGCAAAATCTGTCGGTACTTCCCATCTGTCCAGTTTAAGTTTCTGACAGTTCACCTCATCGATATCCCCAGGGACCCTGAAACAGAGAGGGACATTAATGATTAACGACCACTGTTACGCCACTTAGGATACCGTAAACTGCCGCTTACGAGCTCTGGGCTTATACATCTTAATTCGGTTAAAAATGTCATAAATCGAATTCGTTTCAATACAAGCTGGAGGGGGCCTCCTTCCGGGGTGGACTAATAACCTAATAATCGGATGTAATTTTTTGTTTAAGAGTAGATGGGGAAAGGGGGCGGGGGGGGGGGGGGGGGGGGGGCGTTAAAAGCGGCAGTTTACGGTATTTGTCATTGTTTTTGTTGTTGCTTTTATTTTGTTGTCGTGTCGTATCCTCGAATTAAAGTCGAATTCTTCTGATTGAGTGCGGCGTTTATTCGTAATTTTGCTTCCGACTACCGCGTTTTATCGAGTAAATATGGAAGTAGCTATGACGTTTCTTGATCACAACTAGGGTACTGTGGCCTACCTAAAGATGCCCTCCGTTGATGCGCCTTGGTGCTGCAGAACTGACTCAGCGAGGGTGGGTAAAATCCAGGGTAGCTTAAGTGAAGGAAATCGCTTCGCCTGCGCTTCCATGATTTCGTCGAGAGTGGAGCCAAACATGGACAGCTGAAACACCGAGGACTGTAAACAAGAAATGGCAATAAGACCGAATAAGCTTTTAAAAGCTGTTAGATCACGAAAGCCTTGATTTTGGTCTCGTCTTGACTTGCTGTAAGTCAACCCTGAGGAAGTACATTTGAGTTCATGTTGTTGCTATCATCGCCTGTGCCACACAAAATATGCTATGTATGTTATTAAAACCAAACAGAAAGTGCTCTTATATTTGCGATCTACCAATTACAAGGTGCACTCTCGAAGTCTTTTCTATCCTTGCCCCTCGTTAACGATCTCTTGGCCAATTAGATTGTCTAGACTTCGGTACCTTTTTTAAAGGTAAATAAAGGAAGAAAGAAATGTTAACGAAATTACGTAGACTAGGAGCAGTTTCTCTTTTTTCTTAGTCCGTCGAGTGAAACGCGTGAGACACGAAAATTATCACAGGCGCGTGACTGAGCCGCTCGACGCTCGCGCGCGCGTGCACTCCTCTCATTAAATCTGAGGAAAAAAAGAGACCGCTCGCAGTCTCAAATTACGTGCAGTAAAGCACTGCAGGTATTAATTTATTTTTTATTTAAAAAAAACATAGGAGCGTTAAAGTTTTGAAGACATATTTGGGAAACTACAGTATGTGAAACTGGATACTGAAGTATCCCCAAAAAGTCTTCAAAGCTTAAAACGTTGTGTCATGTTTTTTATTCATCATTAGAGAGATTAAGATTCACGTTTACGCCAAACGGCAGACGTGAATTTGTACCACGTGACCAAGTTTTCCCCTCACTTTCCGTTTACTCTTTATTGTTTCTACACAAAAATAAGTAGTTTTATTCCAGTGTTAACCATAGGAATCGTTCGGGACTGTTTTTATCTGCTTTTTTTCTATTCTGAGAAATTCTCAACTTGAGTATGACGTTTGCCGTTTGCGGTAAGCGTGAATCATAATATCTCTGTTGCATAATTTTAAATGTAAAATAAGTAAATAAATAGGTAACAACAACGGTATCGTGAAGAGCGATTCAGCGACTTACCTTAGCTTGCTGAATGTCGTCTACGCTTGGTTTCCGGAGCCCTCTCTTTGCCCCAGTTCTAGCGATTCGTTTAAGTCTCACCGAACAATGGCTGGCGTACTGGGTTACGGGAATCTAAAACAAAGAAAAGCACAGAGTAACACTTACAATTACGTCAATACCACATAAATTTTTACTTACACATTGTAGCTCAGGAGCAGAGTTGGAAAAAGTGTCATTTTACTAAGAGAACGCTTTCAAGGGCTACCTTTTCCTTCCTTAGGTTTCGGTTCACACTAGAACGATCGTTAATGGATTCTGTATAGTTATGTAACTGAAGAGTCTCCCGTGCGAACGGATAAAGTACTATTCTTCTCTTGACAGTGGTAAACGTTCAAGTCTGTATGCGTCAGAGTGGGTATAACTAGCCTGTTCCAGGCTCCAAGATAGTGGGCGAGAGAGATCGAAAAAAGGTGCGAAACACCGCGTGAGGACTGGGGAGAGACGGTTCCCGCCGTTTTTCGCTGGCTCGCTTTTTCGCTTTTTTCGCTTATCTACAAAGACCGAGAGCCTGGCACAGGGTAGAACATAACCTTAAAACTAAAGTCTTTGACAAAAGACCATAATACTCTTTGCTTTCCCTCCAAAATTTTGCATAAACATTCTCTTGCACAATTTTACGTCCCAAGAGAAACTGCAAACCATTTTGACGCAAATTTTTTTAGGGAAAACAAAGATATTTTTGAAAAAGGCCTATTAGGTTTATCCATGGAAAGTCTAAAAGACCATTAATCTACCTCGAGAGTACGAGGTTACGTGAAAGTTACCTGAAGTGTCTGGCCCAAAAAAAGCAAATCAAACAACAAAAACAACTTACATCTTTCCAGTCGGAGTCTTCAAGGTTCTTATTAATGTAGCCCTCTAAATATGAGTAGAATTTGGTGGAAGGAGGAAAGAGAGCGAGGCATATTGCCATGAGCTCCCAACCACATCGTAGGCTGTCGCTGAAAACAGGAACAAATGCAATGTTATAAAGATTAGGGAGCTTAGCTAAGTACTAAGAAGGCGCCGGAAATTTTCCGTTCGTAGACAGTCGCTGCCATTTTCACCGTCAATGAAAGTGTTTCCACTAAGAAGAAAGAAACAATCGAACCACACCTTTCGTACGCTTTGATCTCTCTCCCTTACCACTACACTACTACAACGGACCACCGCCTCTATTAAACGACCACTTTGTCAAGATGTACCTCACTAGTACAATAGGCAAATCTTTGTTTACATTCTTTGCCGCATTCGCATGTGCGTCTCATCCTCTGATCAAGCTATTAAAATAAACTCTCTGAATATCGAAAGAGCGTAAAAAATCAGTCAAGTGTGAAACTTTGAGCTCGATATACTGAATAATTTCGGAAAAATTAGCTTTGAAAAAGTCGAAACTTTACAAAGAATGTATGGGCTCATTAATGTTATGCCACCCAGCAATTTCGCATTTTTCGATGTCTGTTATTTATTTTGTTATTGCTTGTAAAATGCTGAAAATTGCACAAATTGTTCAAGTTAACAAACTCTGTCAACGTTTGAATTTAATTGGTGCATACGCTGACGCCTTCTAAAAAATGACGTCAGCAAAGATTCGCCTATAGATACACTGTGCACGGTATAATTTCAGAGACCTCAGACTAGTCGGGTCACCTTTTTGTGATGCTAGGGTCACCCTCCTGGCCAGGCTGACTTGCCTCCATTATTATAAACACTTTGGCTCGCCCAGCCGGATCAACTCGGTATTAAAAGGTGTGACAATCAGAGCGTGCGAGAGCGCTTTTTAAGACATCAGAGCATGTGCGAACGCTGTTAGCTCGTGCAAAGGTGTCAAGAAGGACAAAAAAGAAAAATAGAGGTCCCCCTCATCCCTAAATAGATTTGATACCCGGGGGGGGTACTTCCTTATAAGAGGCTATGTGCCGTTGGATGGGTTCGCATTTTCACGAATGGATTGACTATAGGAGGCGTCGCATTTTCAATAGAGTTACTAGAATGGGGTCGCACATTTTCTCAGGCTGATTTTCGGGGTAAGAAAGTTCTTCAAATTTACAGTTAGCAAACGTGTCAGAATGTTTGTACTGTAAATGAAAAGTAAAGTGTTCTTCATTCAATGTAAAAAATGGGTCAATTCATTTTATGATGACCTATTTAAAGGATTGATAATGTAGATACATAAATAGAAAGTGACTAAGTTGGGATCGCGAGAAATCACATATTTGCCCAAAAGTGACAAAGACGGGGTCTATAATTGGCCACAGAATAGACTATAATGGAGTAGGGGCTCTGAGAGGTCAGCAGCACATACCCAGCAAAAATTAACCCAAGTATCCCCCCCCCCCCCCCTAAGATTTCATGCTCATCCCCAGGCTAGACTCGGTACATTTCTGACAAGATGGCCGCCCGTAAGGGTAAGTGCTTCATCCCGACGATCTTCACGTTTTGTCCTAACTTGGCATCTCGACTTGTCACAAGTCTACTCACGGTCTAAAGTTGTCGGTTGTCTGTTTACACAGTTGCAGGTAAATCTCATCTCTCAGTATAGGTGTACCCCAGCCCTTGGTAGTGAGTTCCAAAGCCAGTTTCTCCGGACTTTTCCCCTTGATTGTTCGATCTCCCATGTAGCCGAGAATTAATTTAAACATGTCGATTGCATCCTTTTTCATTTGTCTGTCTTGGATCAAAATCAGCGGTTTCTTGATAGGCACCTGATAAAATCACAAGGGGCATTAAACATTTGCAAGTAAAGCCGTGCAAAATGAATTCGTGGAGGGGTGGGGGAGGAACGCGTGACGAAGCACAAAGAACGTCTGCGTGGGAGGCTAACAATCGTTGGGATCAATTTAGGTTCCTAGGAAAATGCCCACCTCCCTCTCCCCTAAGCAAACATTTTACCCTAAGTAAGAAGAAAGTGTAAATTTTGGCTTAGGGGAGGGGTAGGTGGGCAGTTTCTCAGAGCCCATTGCCGTTATATTTTTGTTCGTCGACCTGGGGGGCTTAACTCTTTTACACAGGGTTTTAAACCAGAGTCAAATGTTGACACGATATATGTCTGGGTTGATTACTCAGGGACTGTGAAGTCACTTAGTACCTTTGACCAAGACAGCATGCTTGCTAAAGAGATTCTCTTTCGTCTGAAAACGCCTTTCTTGTGATGACTGAAGTATTCCTCATAAGCACCTAGCGCTCTCATCAAAGGTGGCTTGGAGCCTGGGATGGAATGAGAACGTTCCTGGTAGAAATAGAGAAACGAACCGAAACATATCACGTCAAATGGGAGGTAACTGCCAGTAATGCTGAGAAACAGAATTACTAAAGGGTCATCATCACCTTCACCTTGTCATGAAGAGCTGAAATATATTCACAGACAGGTTTGATAAGCCCCTGTACAGCCACCACCTTCCAACAAAAAACAATTTGAGGGGAGGGGGCAGACGTACATAGGCAAGAAGCCAAATCATGTCGCAATATTGCGGTTTGAATAATGGAGAAAAATAAGACTCTAGGTAGCAATGGAAAAAGGCACTGGACCGCACCTCTAACGGTCCAGTTTTTTTTTTTTTTTTTCTCACAAACCCTTGTAATTTTGCAGACATATCAACGCTCTACCTAATTCAGTTCTCATGCTTATTCCATTGCTGGTAGAATACTTTTGATAAACTTATCTCATAAATTTTGCGTTAAGCAATTCGTGTGATTGTGAGCTGCGTATAATTAAATTCCACATGAAACCAGCTAATTGTTACATCAACAACGGCCAGTCTCAACGAACTTCAACGGTTTATATTAATACCAAGACACAATGCAAGCCACTTACCAAGGTACTGTGCTTTGAAGAGCCTGTGGCCGGAGTAGCAATGGAGGAAGGTCGGCTTAGTCGTGGCAAAGTGCTCGGTGTCCCAAGGGATTTTGTATCCAAGTCATAATCATCATCATCATCATCATCAATCCTAAGATCTTTCAGAACACTGTCACTCACTTGTCTCTGATGCCGCAGAGAGCGAATACTTGGCAGACTGTCATTCAAGGAAGGCGGGGCACATGCCTCAACTAAACGAGCTGTAGTTGCAGGCATGCCTCCTGCTCTCAGTTTTAGACTCAAAGAATCATCCACACTCTCCCTGTGGCCTGTGGAGTCAAAACAAATTATTTACAGGATATTGGCCTGTTCCGTTCTCCTCAGATGAAGCCTTGCAAAACAGCAGATTATTTTATCAAGGTTAATTTCCATGTTGCATTGGATATGGAGCAAGATTTCATTGAAACCCAGGAAAGGGGACATTTCCTGGTGGAGCATACCCCAGGACCACCCTAGAAGCTTTGGCGCTCATTTAGGAAGTCAGTCTAGATCCGCACAGCTAGGGATGGTCACTGCTAGAAATTGTACAACTTTTACATAAGCTCTTTAGTGTTGCTTAAAACTCCTCATTACAAGACAAAGACTATCATGAGCACCTTTCCTGGAGCCCTTGAAGCTGCCACGCTCAATAAAGACTGAATCATCTTCTCTTCTCTCTGTTTGAGAGGAGGCTGCAGCAGCTCTGTTTGCCAGAATAGTCCTTGAAGCACTTTCCACAGCTTGTCGGGCCCTCTCTATGGTCCCAGATGGGCTAAGGTGATCCTCTCCAGTGCTACTGTATCGCCACAATACAAACATATGGCCACAAACATATTTTAGTAACCCCAATGATAACTAATAAACTAATCTCATGTTAAGTTGCTTCAGAGGAATTAGAAGCTTTTGATAGGGATACACTGGACAGCACAATGCAGTGGTCAAATGCTTTGGAAAATGCCACTGATTACTTATTCTCTTTGCAGTGTATGTAGCCACCATTACTCCAAGAGGGCAATACAAAATAATTGTCATTAGAGGTTGTATGATTGTCCATAATAGTAAGGTCCTTCACAGGACTGCTGTTAACAGTGACTAATTCATGTAACATAATCCACATTTTATGTTTTCATTCAAAGTCTGTTTGCCACGTTGTTTCCCCAAAAATAAACTCTCCCTCTCCTCAAAAGTCAAATGATCTGCCCCATAGCAGGGGTTTCAGGACACACAATGCCTTCTGGGTCACCTACATCCAGCATCTCTTAATCTTAATCTTTGAAGCTGGGCCAAAGACAGCCTAATAATAGAATTCCTAAACCACTACATAACTTAACATAAAGTTTCTTACTCATCTAGAGTGCCAGTTCTTGACAATGTTCCTGATGGTGTAAGCTGGCCTTCATCATCAGT
Source organism: Porites cylindrica (assembly GCA_964035525.1). NCBI lineage: Eukaryota > Metazoa > Cnidaria > Anthozoa > Scleractinia > Poritidae > Porites > Porites cylindrica. Next base: position 54,559,329 of record OZ037776.1, read on the forward strand.
TACATTCTCCTTTCCATCTTGAACACTAACCATTGTCACATCAGGTGTGGCAGTAGGAGCTTCTGGTGCGGGAAGCTCAGGTAAGGGTATCCCAGGCAGGGGAAGTTCAGGGGACTTTCTTTTCTCTACGCGTTCTGCATCAACCTCATCCACATTGGCTGTTGTTACCTCTTCACTGTTAGCATCAACTACATCTTCAGCGTCACCCTTTGATGGCTTGTCCTCCACTCCATTTTCCACAACACTGGCTTCTTTTGGAACTGCAGTAGAGGAGCTTGAAGGCTGAGATTTAAACAGTAGCATCTCAGTTGTATTGTTCACAACTTGTTACTAATAATTATTTATTATTATTGAATACCTCACACCAAACCCCCCACAACTCCCTCATTGGCTGAACAGGAAGGAGGAAAAGACCAACATGGGTGAGTAATCTTAATATTCCCAGTTCCAGATTCCGGATTTGCAATACACCTTATTCCAATTGAAAACAGTGCCCAGCTTTGAAGGCTGCAGAGGCAACCAAGACAAAGAACGCATAAAATATAACAAAAGTAATGATATTGCTATCATTTTTGTATATAACCAGTGGTTTCAGGATATTATGCAACCATAAATACTGTGAGCGACCATGAGTTACCCTAAATCCTCTATTAAGCCCCCCGCCTCTATGAAACCCCCTCCCCTCCCCTCCCCTCTCCTAATTATTCTTCACTAATAAAATGATAGACTGTACTAATAAATCACGACTGTAAAACTTCGTGTGGACTGATCTGGGATGGTTTATTTACCAACTGGAAGTTCGGATTTGATTCTGATCCTTGGCTGCAATAACCTAAAACGTCTTGTACTTGAGCTTTTCCACTTTGTATTCTAGTTCTTTATGGAGAACTAATACCATCGTCATTTCTAAATCAAATAAGCCCCCCCACCTCAAATGGGCTTGAAATAAATAAGCCCCCCAGGATGCTTAATAGAGGATTTATGGTAAATTGATCTTTTTTTGGTTAAAACCAACATAAAAATATATTATACAGGTCACGTAACAGTGGAACCTTGATATAACAAAGGACCAGGGGACTAACAAAATAATAATGTTTTCTGTCAAGCTTTCATGATATGGAAGTTCTCTTCTTTTTAAGAGTGAGTCCATGAGTGCACCAGGCAGGTGTGCTACATGCTATCTCTCTGATTTCAGTGAAACTTGGCCAGTTTAAAGGGTCTACCCCAAAACTCAAAATGACAAACTGGTTCATTGTTTCGATCTTTATCGTGGGAGATAGCCCACCCAACTGGTTTGATTACATTTTTTAGCAATAAAAGTGCATTAATAACAGACAAAAGTAGGAAGCCCTCAGGACAACTGTTTTTAACCTTTTACCTTGAGGGTTTGTATATATATTGATACATAATTAACAAATGCAAGGATGTAAGTTTCAGTCAATTTGATTGACAGCTTGTCAATCACTGGCCTTGAATATGGGACCAGCTTTTTAGCCATTCAAATATTTGTTGATTTTGAGATCAAATATCTCTCCTTGCCAGAAAGCTATAACAATAATTTTGCTAATCCCTGTTTACCAACACTTTAGTATATAATAAACAAAAAAAACATTTCTGGGCTCTGCCTTTTTTGGGCGTCAGATGCCACTTGAAAACGGCACCTAAAACAAGCTTATTTCCACTTCTCCTGCCCTATAATTCAGCAATTGACGGCCGCTGAAGTTACTAAACCGACACTTTCCACCCCGTTATACAAGAATAATAATTGAGGAGTCTAATGCACGCTTAAAACGTTCAAGATTTTGCGAGAAAATTAAAGATTTCACGCTGATTAGTAATGCATGCCACCAAAATATCGAAGGCAAAATCGTAATGTTTGTGACCTCGTTTTGATTTTCTTGCAAAATCAGAGATTATTCTTCTTTCGAGTTAAACTATACAGAAGTCCTTCATTCAAGTGTTAATGGTCTTTACTGTGACAAGAACAAGCTGTTTTTCATTTCCTGGGGAGATTTCAAGGCCACATGGCACACGGTTGTTGACAAGCTTTAAATCACGCCAGTATATGCCAGTCATAAAGCAAAGTCAACTTGTACATCTAAAAACAACATTCAATGATGAGAAATTCTTCCTTCTACCGATAAATAAATTACGCCCTTAAAAAGGTCATTAAGTTTTGGCTACAACCTCAGAAAAAGAATAGTATTTCAAAGAAGAATGGTGTTAGTTTTACTTACCACCGTCGACCTACGCCGAACTATTATGTATGCTGCGTGACTGGCCAATATTTGTTTAGAATCCACTTCTTTGCCTCCAAAAGGCTTTCTGAATGTCCTTCTTATCTCTATAACTATATTTATCTCCTCCTATCTTCATTTTTCTTTTAAAATGCAAGTTGTTGGAAGATCTCCGTCACTCTCAATCAGCAAGTATTACGTGACAAAAAAGGGCCTGCAATGTTTTGATCAGCGAATTTCCTGCGCCTTCCCCGGCAATTTACATAAATCTAAACAATTTTTGGTTGTCTAGAGAATGAATAAAAATAAACAAAAAAAAAACGTAACTAAAAAATAGGTATTTACATTTTTGTTTTCGTCTCCCTAAGGTCAAAACTGAGAAACACAAGCCTCAGTATACAGATTCCCCCCCACCCCCCCACTGAAACACGCGATCTTTTTTTGTCTAATATTCCGTGTTTACTTCCTGTTTTAAAGCCACAACATTTATTGTCGATTGTTCGTTAAAAAAGGCGTTTATTGTCATCAATACACTGTCTACTAAAAAACTATAGCCAACTAATAAAAATACCGTCTACTAAAACTACTCTATAAAAACATACTAAAACTAATTAAAAATGTCTGCATTCTTGGCATTAACACTAAAATCATCTAGAAAGTCAGCATCCGTGTGAAAAGGGGATCAGGACCCTCGCAACGAACATATGTGTGGACAGATCGTAAAAATTTCAAAAGATATGCTTGGGGGGGAAAGTTTGTCCGCTAGGTTGCTTAGAAAAAGCTCGCATTCCTTCCCCATTCCTCCGTTCGTGCCAAAAACTAGGGGGTGGGGGGAGATCCCATTTCCACGTCAATAACTCTTTGTTGGTAATTCCTTTTCTTGTCTGGTGCTCGACGAAGATCGATTCTGTGGATTTGTTCTGGTTACACGTTGAGTTCACATGTGTTCGACATACATCGAAGAATGCTGTTTCTCCTCGTGACCAGAACTTCCTGCCTTTATGTCCAGTATAGCCTCAGGGCTTGTGACGGTGGATCTTAGGTTGAATACCTCACTGTCGATCGGTAGGAGGTGGAGCTTTACATTGACATCCTTGCAGACTTTGCTGAGCAGAGATGTGAGAATGTTCTGGATGCCATCATGTCTTTGTGCAACAAAATCCCCCTTACACAACAGGGCACGGCTTACTGTGAATCGGTCTCCACATGTGGGATCCAGTGACCCTCTAGCCATGCCATGGTATGCGATCAACACATCCATCAACTCAGTGTTATACAACTGGTATAAGCTTTTTAGTCAAGAAGGAAAGAAATTTGGCTACCTAGTCAATGGCTCCAAAAGTTGACTGATAGTAAAGCCCAGGTAGCCTGAAGACTCAAGATCTAGCAGACAAGGCCAAGTTGGTGTTTGGAGAGGAGGTCAGAATAACAACGGAAGGTCAACGACACCTGGGAGCAGTCACTGGACCCTAGGAATACAAAGACCAATAATGTAGTGGAAAAATGGAGGATGGAGAAAAAACATAGAGTTGCTGGCTGAGATCGTAAAGATTCAACCCATGCTGCCTACGTCGCCTTCACAAAGGGCTACAAATCGAAATGTGCATATTTTATGCATACAATTGACTCTTTTGAAGACTATGTGGAACCAACTGATGAAGTGATCAACGATGTTTTCCTTCCAGTTTTTTGTCAGACGGAACCGCTCCCTGATGAGTTAAAGTTGAATAAGTCAAAGTCAACGTTAATAAGAGCACCACACAAGGCAGCTAGACTTGCTAAGATCAACAGTGCAGGCCAGAGACAATGGTGCAAGCTCGTGGCTCAACGCCGTAGCCCTTAAGGAGCAGGACCTGACATAAGCAACAATTTAGGGACTTGCTACACTTGCATTACAATCTTGCCGAGCCATTGCACGTGTGGAGATCGATTCACAGTCAGCCACGCCCTGTCGTGTAAGAAGGTGGGTTTTGTTGCACAAAGATATGATGGCATCCAGAACCTTCTCACATCTCTGCTCAGAAAAGTCTGCAAGGATGTCAATGTACAGCCCTACCTCCTACCGATCGACAGTGAGGTATTCAACCTCAAGATCCACCGTCACAAGCCCTGAGGCTATACTGGACATTAAGGGAGGAAGTTTCTGGTCACGAGGAGAAACAGCATTCTTTCATGTATGTCTAACACATGTGAACTCAACGTGTAACCAGAACAAATCCACAGAATCGATCTTCGTGGAGCATGAGAAAGACAAGAAATGGAATTACCAACAAAGAGTTATTGAGGTGGAAATGGGATCTCCCCCCACCCCCTAGTTTTTGGCACGAACGGAGGAATGGGGAAGGAATGCAAACTTTTTCTGAGCAACCTAGCAGACAAACTTTCCCCCGAAAAATGGCGAGTCATATGCCAGTGCCATTTCTTGTTTTAAAACAAACATATCTTTTGAAATTTTTACGATCCGTCCACACATATGTACGAGGGTCTCGATCCCCTTTTCTCAAGGATGCTGCCTTTCTAGATGATTTTAGTGTTAATGCCAGGAATGCAGACATTTTTAAAATTAGATTTAGTATGTTTTTTTGCAGTAGTTTTAGTAGACAGTATTTTTATTAGTTGGCTATAGTTTTTTAGTAGACCGTGTATTTTATTTAAGATATATCTTTTAATATTATATATTGTTTTTATCATTGTAATGACAATAAACGCCTTTTTTAAAGAACAATCGACAATAAATTTTGTGGCTTTAAAACAGGAAGTAAACACGGAATATTAAGTAAAAAAAGATCACGTGTTTCCATGGGGGGGGGGGGGGATCTGTATACTGACGCTTGTGTTTCTCAGTTTTGACCTTAGGGAGACGAAAACAAAAATGTAAATACCTATTTTTTAGTTATGTTTTGTTTTGTGTATTTCTATTCATTCTCTAGACAACCAAAAATTGTTTAGATTTATATATGTTAATTTCTGGGGAAGGCGCGGGAAATTCGCAGATCAAAACATTGCAGGCCCTTTTTTGTCACGTAATACTTGCTGATTGAGAGTGACGGAGATCTTCGAACAACTTGCATTTTAAAAGAAAAATGAAGATAGGAGGAGATAAATATAGTTATAGAGATAAGAAGGACATTCAGAAGGCCTTTTGGAGGCAAAGAAGTGGATTCTAAACAAATATTGGCCAGTCACGCAGCATACATAATAGTTCGGCGTAGGTCGACGGTGGGTAAGTAAAACTAACACCATTCTTCTTTGAAATACTATTCTTTTTACAAGTTGACTTTGCTTTATGACTGGCATATACTGGCATGATTTAAAGCTTGTCAACAACCGTGCGCCATGTGGCCTTGAAATCTCCCCAGGAAATGAAAAACAGCTTGTTCTTGTCACAGTAAAGACCATTAACACTTGAATGAAGGACTTCTGTATAGTTTAACTCGAAAGAAGAATAATCTCTGATTTTGCAAGAAAATCAAAACGAGGTCACAAACATTACGATTTTGCCTTCGATATTTTGGTGGCATGCATTACTAATCAGCGTGAAATCTTTAATTTTCTCGCAAAATCTTGAACGTTTTAAGCATGCATTAGACTCCTCAATTATTATTCTTGTACAATGGGCTGGAAAGTGTCGGTTTAGTAACTTCAGCGGCCGTTAATTGCTGAATTATAGGGCAGGAGAAGTGGAAATAAGCTTGTTTTAGGTGCAGTTTTCGAGTAGCATCTGACGTCCAAGAAAGGCAGAGCCCAAAAACGTTTTTTATGTTTATTATAGACTAAAGGGTTGGTAAACAGGGAGTGGCAAAATTATTGTCATAGCTTTCTGGCAAGGAGAGATATTTGATCTCAAAATCAACAAATATTTGAATGGCTAAAAAGCTGGTCCCATATTCAAGGCCAGTGATTGACAAGCTGTCAATCAAATTGACTGAAACTTACATCCTTGCATTTGTCAAAGATGTATCAATATATATACAAACCCTCAAGGTAAAAGGTTAAAAACAGTTGTCCTGAGAGCTTCCTACTTTTGCCTGTTATTAATGCACTTTTATTGCTAAAAAATGTAGTTAAACCAGTTGGGTGGGCTATCTCCCACCATAAAGATTCAAACTATGAACCAGTTTGTCATTTTGAGTTTTGGGGTAGACCCTTTAAACTGGCTAAGTTTCATTGAAATCGGAGAGATAGCATGTAGCACACCTGCCTGGTGCACCAATGGACTCACTCTTAATTATATTACTATTACTGGACAAAGAATAACATTCACTATATCGAAGGATTTGATATGACCAAGGATCCACTGTGAAGGATTCAGACTTGTATAGGCCCATTACGTCTGATTTATGATGCACCTCTAAAACCTCAAAATCATCATTAGATAACTAAAAGACAAAATCCAAAGCTTGTCTTAAAATTAATCTGTGCTAGAAACTAACCTCTGCTTCATGTTTTTTGTGCTCTCTTGAACTTGTTCTTTCTCTTCTTTCCCTGCTACTTCCATGCCGTCGTGATGAGGATCCCTCCCTTGATACTCCATTCCTTCCACTACTTTCCCTTCGATGTAAATTCCCATCATCATGTTTTCCTGAGCTGTCCTTCCTGATACTGCCATCCCTCTTTCTTCTTTCAGAACTTTCCCGCCGGCTTGAACCTTCTCTTCTCTCTTCTCTGGCTTTCGCTGCTCGCCTCTTTTCTCTTGCTTTTAGGGTCTACATTAAATTGAATAAAAATGGTCTTTTAAAATAGTTGAAATGTCTTTTCAGGGAGAATCGTAACTTGGCATTTTCAGGCTTTATGCAGTTTAACCACCATTGACAGGAGTACAAGTAAATACAGCTAAGTTACAGATCAGAAGAATACGATGTGTGAGTTCATTCCTGCATGATCGTAATATTTTCAAATTTGAGGGATTGCATTTGATTAATTATAGAGAATATGCAGACGTTTTGTTACCAATCACTTTTAACATAATATTTGGACCAACTGAATGTTACATGCACCTTAATTTTTTTTTAAAGCAGTCAGCGGAATATATATTACAACATGATGAAGATCAAAAAAGTGTTTTCTAGAAGATAGTCATCTGTTTATTCCAAAATACAGTCAATCATATACCCACCCTAAGATAACTTCATGACACCATGTATACATATAAATATGCTACTGTAAACACATTTCCTCTTCAAAGATTCAGTCACATTTTAAAATAAAATTCAATTTCTAACCAGTATTTAATAACTAAAAACTTGCTCTCAAAAAATAAAAAATAACTTCCAACAATTATTCAACACTAACTTCTAAACCTTAGGTCTCAGGTATGAGTGCACAATAGTTATAATAATTGCAGTATTTACCACTTCACGACAAAAAAAGAATTCCACCACTCTAGCCAAAAAACACATAGCCTCCACTGCCCACAATAAATGAGATACTTGTACACAATAAATAAATTGCTTTTACCACATCTTTTTGGCTTTATATTACGAGTGTTAGTATTTCTTTGTGACAGGCCATGACATTATGCTTGCAAAATGGTAATAATTAACAAGCTTCAGGACAAATATGTTAACAACCAAAATTATAATCAAGTTTGACACAATGAAGGTGGATTATCGACTTCTACTGGAGCACAAGGAACAGAATCACTGAATTTGCAAATAATTACTGATTTTAAATTTGTAATTAGTTTATAAGTCACACAAAAAAAGAGCACAATAAAATTACCATTGTGAAATAGATTGACAGCTTTATAAATACCAACAGGACAAGATCATGCAATTTGCAAGGTCTAAAAAATTCAGAGGAAGTTGTTACATTAATTATTAAAATAGATCTTGAATTGCAAATAACTGTCCAAGAAAATGTCACTCTTCACCCTTCCTACAAATGAAAGAATTGGCTAGAAATCCCAAGACGAAAGCCCACTTCCTCATATAAACACAAGTACATGACGTATGTCTTTTTTGGAAAATGTCATACTCATCAAAACCAGTGGACACTCTTCCTAACAGAAACCTTAAACTTTTCAAACAAACTGTGCAAGTACAATGTAAAAATTTTAGTAACCTATATCCCAAAGCAGTAATTGCCATACACAGTCAAGAACACTCTCCCACTTACAGGACCTCTAACTGTGTTTTCACTGAAAATAATACAAAAAACATTATGATACTTAACACATACCTGTAGTTTAGCAAGAGGGATAATCTCTGCATCTTTTGGTTTATGCCAAACTGTAGTTTGTGTTCCTGCACTGTAATAGTAGTAGCGACGAGTCTTCTGGTCATACAGTTCCCACCACTGAGTGTCATTGGCTTTCTTACTGAAATTTGACATATAGGCTCACATTCAGTTTTCATACACGTAAATATAAGCTGACAAGGCCACTGGCTCATCACCAGTGGTGACTATAAAACATACTATAATGTAGTTATGTTTAAAAGTAGCAGGCCACTATAAAAAATAACTGTAAAAGAACAAAGATAAACTTTATCTTAATAACAAGACTAACTTTGCATTACTTTCTATGGCTCTAATGTCATACATGTATGCCTAAAAGAATTATTTTTTCAAAGAAATCTACACAGGTCTACCTGATCATTTTGGAGCTTTTCATATGTGTGATGGTGCAATTTCATGCAGTAATAATGACCTCAAATTTCATCTGATTAATAATTCGCAAGAAATCATAATTAACAAAAAATGATGCAGCCACCCACTACTACAACTGTACCTAGCAACAAAATTAGTTGGAATGAGAACCTTTGCCCTCAATGACATTTCTTGCATTTTGTTGACACTACAAAACTACTTCAAATAAACCCTCCAAGTTAAAGTTTTTGCTTGGTCACCATTTGGCAACCAACTCTTTTAGTTTAGGGAGACTTTTTTACAAATCAAGTCACCAGCTACAAAATTTTAGGTGCCACATGGCGACCGGAATGGTCCCAACTTGGAGGGTTGAAAATGCAAACATGAAACTTTTCCTCCTTCACCCACTAACCTAGTCTAAACAAAACTAACTTTAGGAGACAACAAACAAACCAACTCTGATTGGGGGGAGGGTAGGGGAAGGGGTAAAGATTGGTTTGTTCTCTGAATTATACCACATTTCACAATAGTTTCTCAAAAATTTTGCCACTGATTGTAGACTTTACCCTTTAACTCCCAAGATCTGATTAATAATTCTCCCATATATACTAATACGCTAAATACTGAATGTTAAATGAGAGAATATTTATTATTGAATCATTGCGGAGCTCGCGCATGCAAAGCATGCGCCAGCGGAGCACCATGGGTAAGTAAATCTACCCATCGCAGAAAATTTGGTAATCAAATAACTGTATACTGACCACCCGCCATCGATCCGCACCAAAGGCAAACCAATGTAAAATAACTCAATCAAGAGGTATGGCAACCCAAATGCAACTCGAGATTATTTTGGCAGGAAATCGCATAGCCACCCGCATCTTGTAAAGCAGAGACAACTAAAGAGTCAATAAAGACGAAAACGGAAAGCGCAAATTGTTTCTATATCTGTGTTGTCTACAGTATTAAGCTTAGATTAATTGTCATGTCCACAAATTTGGTATATAGGGCAAGAGAAAGACAGAGGAAAAGAGAAAGAAGGTGGCAGGAAAGCAAAGCTCAACAAGAAAAAGGGTGACAGAGATCTAGGGCAAGAGATAAAAAAAAAAAACAAAGGAGACATTTTTTAGTTGGAAGTCAACAACAAGAAAATTTTGTAGCAGAGGTGACAAAATGAGAAATGCTAGCAGCCACCAATGCAAGGTGAAAATGAGCGGCAGTGAAAAAAAGGGCTCAACGACAACACGTACGACATTTCTTCCAAAAAATGTGTAACTAAGAAGTTTCTGGAAGTTTCACATTGTAGTCATGCAAAACAATGGCAAAGAAATGTACAAAAAAAGTGTGCTGCACATGCAAAGTTGCTTGCTTGCTGATTAGACCTATTGTTGTTTTTCACCCTTCTCCAGCATTGCCTTCACCGCCTAGCATTACACAATTTTATATTTTGTTTGAACAAACTTTAGATATAATTTATCGAGAGCATGGGTCTTACCCCTGGCTAAATCTACAATAATTATATTATTGCAATACAGTGGAACCTCGTTCAATGGACACCCGCTTAATACAGTTGCCCAAATATATACATGTAATGGACAGTTTTGTTGTCACAATAATTAAAAGCTCATATATTTTCCACTCTAAAATTAACCTGCTTTAATAAAGAAGAATCTCATTCTAAAATGGCAGGATTTTTTCTTTTCGCCAACAAAAAGATTATACAAAGGTAGGTGGTTCACAGAAATTTCGACTTCCAAAGAGCTTTCCAACCCTATGACATTCTCGTCTAAAGTATCCCGAAATTCTAGATCTGGGAGCCGCCATCTTGGAGAACTCATAGAAGCCTGGTGACAAGTACATGCCGTCAATGTCTAAAGTAGCCCGAAATCCGAGATCTGGGGGCCTCCATCTTGGAGAACTCTTAGCAGCCTGGTGACGAGTGTGTGATGTCAATGTGCTCAACCTAAGTTTTTAAATCACTCAAAACTTCTTGTGTCTTCATTTCTGAGCTGCACAAGAAGTCATGGTCACAAAAAACACAATCCAAAGCAAAGAAAAAAAACTGTTACGTCATTTAATCTTTCTGCCAAACTCAGGTTGAGTGCATTGACGGCATGTACTCGTCACCAGGCTTCTATGAGTCCTCCAAGATGGCGGCTCCCAGATCTACAATTTCGGGATACTTTAGACGGAATTTCATAGGGTTGGAAAGCTCTTTGGAAGCTGAAATTTTGATGAGTAACCTACCTTTGTATAATCTTTTTGTCAGCAAAGAGAAAAAACTGCCATTTGGGAATGAACTAATCTCCTTTAATACGGACAATGTTTAATGCAGACAATGGGCACTTTTCTATGTCCCAAGTCACAAACTCTCATAATTATATCTGTTTCATCAACCCTGCTTTAAGGACACATTTGATCTGTGCACTGTGTAGGACTGAAAATACTACCAGTGAAAATTTAACAGAAATGGCAAATGACCTTTCAAAGAAGTCCACCTAGCTGAGACCCAAACTATAAAGCTATCAGTAAAGATTAAAGTGATGGATTCCATTGTTGTGTTTTAAGAACACCAAGTTAAAAGGTACATTTAGTCTGATACTACAATAACAGATCTCTGGGTCTCTTTAGGATGAACTTGTTACAGTTACAGTTAAGAAGTAAAACATTGTTTTCTGCTGAAAATGTCTGCTTTCATCTTCGTACAGAAGAAATATGTGTCCGTGAAGTTCTTTCACAGAGCCAGCTTAATATGGACAGCTCAATAATAAGAACACTATGGCACTGATCCCCTTGGTGTCTGTATCAAACAGGTTATTAATTTTGCGAGCTACTCTCACTACCTATCTGTTGGACAATGTACATGTATTGGATGTGTTGTAGTTCAATTTTGCTCATGGTAAATTGTCTTTGTATTTGTAATTTAATTATTTTTAAACTGGTACAAAATTGTTGATCCAGTACAAAATTTTTTAGACTGCTCTCATTATATCTTGTTAAGAAATAGTCTTTAGTTTACAGATATTTAGGGTTAGGATTTGGGGATAAGCTTGTTTGTTTTGGGTTATATAGCACTCATTTTACTGATTAGGGTAAAGCATTCATTATGATGACTGTTTAACTTACACTCTGACACCAGCAGGAGGGTCCCATAGGCACTGACCGCTTTTAAGGTTGGCATACATGGGTTCCCCCGTTCGGGGCTCAATTATTTCAACCCACTCCACCCTGAAAGTAGAAAAATATTCAACAGTACATTAGAGGGTGAAACCAAGGTGAAATTAGGTCTGATGATTTGACCAAATACAGTGAGAAATTAGAGTGATATTACCAGGGCTGTCAAAAATGTTTTCAAGTAGCAGGTTCATAATGAATAGTAGGCCCTTTGGAACTTGCACCAAAGGCACAATTTCTTGAGGGCCAAGACATCTAGGGACATTTTGAAATTTAGAGTCTCAGAAATGGCATTTCCGGGGGTTTTCAAGAGGTATTTTCAACTGCGGATGCTACGTTGTTCCCTCAGAATACTCGCAATGTTCACTGGGAACAGTGCCATCGAAATGTCACAGGCATTCCACGACATCGAGCGGTTTGAACGTTTCACAGATCTAAACCTGTTTCAATATGTGTTCAATGTCATTCAAAACTGGAACACAGATGCTTTACAATCTTATTTGATGGTGCATATTTTTTGTTAGCAGGAGATGAAAGTAGCTGGCTAAGGATTGCTAACTAGCCAGCAGTTTTGGCCAGCTACCAGTCCTTATTGACAGCCCTGTATTACTCTCAGCACTTCAGATTTATCTTATAATGACAACAACTTTAAACACAAAGAGTAAACCTCACCCAGTGGGAAATAGTTGAGATAAAAAACTAGGATTTAACACAATGAGTGAAATCAGGATCAGGGCTCAAAAGATTCCCATTGCTGGGCTGCAAGTAACTTTTAAACCATACTTGCCGAATCAGTAAGGGTCCAGGCAAGTCATCCTCTTATCAGGGCTTCTGATAGATTGTCGAAAAAAAAAAGCCAAATTTTGCGGAATTTTGAGAACAAATTAGTGGAAAAATCAGCCGATTTCACGCAATTTTTGGGGCAAACTTCGCCAAAAAACAATTGGCAAATAACAGCTGATTTTGTGGGAAGTTTCAGGGCAAATTTTGCTGAAAATAAATCACATTTTTAACATCAGGTCATCATTTGCTCTTTCAATGTTCAACAATACACTCCACAAAACAGTCAGTGGGAAAGCCTTAAACACCATAGCTAGTGCCCTGAGTTTTTCACAACATTAACTATGCGTGGTAGTTTTAGGATGTTGTTTGCTCGTTTCAGTAATGAAGTTTCAAGGGAAATTTGCAAGTTTACAGCAAGTAAACAGCCCCAATAGCTGAGATAAGTTTCAAATATGTTGTACAGACATGTATTTGATAAGACTTAAATTAGGGAATTTCCCGGTATTTTGCATGTTTTGTGAATTTCGTGGCTCTGCGACCGTGCGAAATATCAGAAGCCCTGTCTAATTAGCACTTAAGGGAGCTTCAGCAACGACAACCGTGACGGCAAAGAGTAACGGCAAAAACTTAACCATAGGTTTAAATTAGCAAAACAACAACTTTGCATGTGCATCTCTTTTGTACATTTCTTTGCCATCGTTGCACAACTGGGATGTAAACTTCCTCATTTTAAATTTTTTGGAGGACACGAACGCAAGACAACGATTTTCTTTTTCTTTTTCCTAACTTAGATAAAAGGCTTTAGAATCAACTCAAGAAGAATTCCCCAACAATAAACAAATTGTATGAAATGAAACAAAACTAATAAAGTTTTAAACTGTGCAAACTCGCTTTCCAGGTGACTTTTTTGCTGCCATTGCCATCGTGGTTGCTTAAGCTCCCTATTACGATGAGAAAGAGGTGGTCCCGCACAAGCAAACTGTGCTTGAGGAGGGCTAAGATTGCTCTCCCCAATCAACAGGCTGTTTGCTATTTGCTTTGAGCTCCTGATAACTCGAACTTTTTTAATTTCCCTTGAAGGTTCAAGTTATCAGGAGTCGACTGTACTTAATCTCTCAGCTTTTATAGTACTGTACTTAACATGCTCTGTGATTAATCATTTAGGGTCCATATTCTATTGGACATTGGACTCATTTTGGTCTCTCTAAAAACAAATCAAACAATCCAAAGGTATATTCAGTTAACAAACTTTCCTTCAGACTAGCTATTAGTCCACATAGGGCTTGAAAAAAATTTGAATTCCTCTTTAGCAAACAGCTCTCTAGCTCATTAATTTTTGCTTGGCTAGGGCCACTTCTGATTTTGTTAGAGGATGATTTGCCTGGACTCTTGCCCATTGGGCAGGTACAAATTAAAAATTACTTACCCAGCAAGAAATTTTACCTAAAATATACATGCAGCTTAGTGTAGAGACACAGAGATGTCACTAAGAGCCTGCTGCAAGATTAATTCACTAGCTGAAAAAGCCCTTATTACAGGCTCAAATTGCTCTAGAAAACAAGACCTTGGGGTCACTTTAAAGATGCAGTTGAGTGAAAAAACTGGCTTGGCTATTTAAAAAGCTTGTTAGCTTTTCCCTAGCTACATCCCTGGAGACACCACTATGGTGTCCCTTCCAGGATAACTAATATAAAAGCCAGAAATGCAAGAAACAAATGCTGGGTGCAAAGAAAGTCAGTAGCATGAACCATCCTGAGCGTTATTTTAACTAGCCCAAAAAATTTTTATTAGGAATTTAAATAGTTTTTTGACAATGTCTTAGAGAACTTCTGTAATATTGAATTCCTCACCTCTTCCCCCCCCCCCCCCCCCCCCCCTCCACTTCCAACCACCAAAGGAAAAAACAATTCACTTGCCCATCGGTTAAATGAAAACCACATTTCACAAGCCTGATCGCAAAATCCACTAGCCTAGGGCTATATCAGACATGACTTTGTTTGCTATCTGAAATGCCACTGAGTTTTGCTACACCAGCAATTAGCCATCACTCCAGAGCTCGTTAATCTTTTAAAAAAATTTCTCATACAAGGACCCTCAAGATACCAAAAACTTGAGTGATAAGTTCTGTATTTGTTACCTAGGTGATAGCCCTTTCACTGATCCACCATTTTAATGGCCCAGGACAAAAAATGTTGCACCCATGCATGCAATTCAATATTTACCCTGGTTCAATGTATTTTAATCTCCATTTTCTCTGTTTTATACTCATTAACATAGAACTGTACAAAACCATGCATGGAAACAATGAAAATCTTAAATGGGACCAAAGGTTGGACGAATGAGCCATACAGTTTTTTCACGTTCTTTGCAACATGAGATAAAGAAAATATAATATCATTTCAATACCTGAAGCTAAAGTACATTGCTAAGGAACTAAATAAAAATAGAAGCATACAAGTCAATTAACAAGCAAAACAAAATAATAAGAACAATATTGAATATAAAAATAATACAAGAGCGAAGGGAAACACGCAATTACACCAAGTCTGAACAAGTTAAGACTAAGAGATATAAAACAAAATCCACATTTCTGTTGTTCTAAAGAAGTTTCACTTCACAGCGTGGTACAATAACTGATACCTGTATGTTAATTCTAGAAATATCCCAGGTTTCCTGTTGCATTATTCAAAAAATCGAGTTTATGATTTACGTGTTATTCACTGAAATTAACACCCGAACTTCCCACAAAATGATATTCTAACAAGAGAGACCATAATAAACATAAGATTGTAAGGTAAACTACTTGTATGTGAAACCTTTATAACGACAGATAAGGATTAGACCCCATCGGTACTTTTTAAACAAGTTCGTGACACATCATGCGTTAAAGCAAATGCAAGTTATAATTAATTGCCTGGGAACAAATACAACTAAGGTACTTCCGACCCTCTAATTTGTACAAATCCTTGCTAATTTTCTCAGGGGATAAGCAAGTTACGTTTCTGAAATGAATGGATATAACTACTTCTTCTCACTTTCACAAACAAAGTAAGCTTAAGCTTATTTTACCGACGAGTGGTGAGTTTCATGAGGGGGCGAGAAAGGTCAGAGTTACTTTGATCCATGAAGAAAAAAACCGTTTTATCTACACCATCATATGTTTAGAAAGTATCAAATAAGATGAGAATGATTACTTCTGGCAACAGGGGTAGAAATAACGCTCCAGGTGTACGAGGATCTTGTCGAATTTAATTACGTTGTGTTTCGATTGAAAGTTCGTTATTAAATGCAACCATTTTCTGCATGAGTAGTAACCAGACCGGAAAACCAACCTACACATTGATGGAAAATTCTACAAGAGGTTCTTAACAGCTGAGTGGTAACCCCATCACAAAGCCTAAATAGTATAAGCTAGAATACAATGCTGAAATGGCACATTGCTACGCTATAATCTGGTCGTTGTCGATTGTTCACATTCTAAATCGACAAATGCCTTGTTAATTCGTACCCGATAATTCACGATCTACATGCTTTTGGGTAATTGAAAGAATACAAATGATCATATTGCCAACTGCGAAAAAACCAGTCACTACCAATATCAATTTAAGGGCAGGCATATTATTTAGCACAAGATGCTGAAGCTGAAACCCATCATGGGAACAAGCACTAGAATTCGCGAAGCTCAAACAACTCTCTAAATCCGGTTACACAAACAACAATGAGAGCTTTAGATCATCAAAACTTACTTTTCAGCCATTTACGCTTCGGTTGGTGAAAAATTCCACGACAGCTCTCAGGGATTATGCCATAAGATCCAAGTGAATAAGTGAATATTGCTCTCGCTCATGATGGTCGATTTTGTCATTTTTTGTCTTCTTCAATTCAGTTTACAGGCGCGCCGCCAGCCGCCTCCAAAGAGAGATCTAAGTTCTAACTTGACCCAGTCCTTCTAGACCTTACCGTTAAATACTCTTCGGGGAGGGGAAAAAACGCTTGCATCGCATTCTCCACTTTTACTATTTTAATTCCCCTTCATGTGGTCTTTGTTTTGATAAAAAGATAAGTGAATAAATTTCATTTCGATGAACAAGAAAAAAATTTTAATGCAAAGTTGTTCACGAACTGCAATAATATCTTCAATACTGGATTCCCTCCCTCCCCTGGTGTGAAGCAAGATTGCTATAGCCGCCATCTTTTTTTCATGACGCAATCAAAATCGATTGGAAAAACCAAAACAAAACAAACCAGCAATTGTCGCTATTTTCAGTTGGGGTTTTTTTGCTTGGAAAAGTACCGAATTTGATACTTAACACTGTCAAGGATGAGTGGACAAACGAACAAGCCGTTCAAGCAAAGAAAAAGTTTCTGTAAGCAGAACAAAATTACATTTGTGGACTTTTTTGGCGCAAAATGGTTTGGTGAAGGCGACGCGATGTGCATTGGCGGAATAATTCGTCACCCGTCATCGCTTGAAAACAAATACTTTTATGTCTTGTTTTTGTCTCACTTGGCAGTTTTCGCTTTCTTTTACTAACGCTTTGCTGTTTTGTGTTAAATGTAGCCGCAAGAAAGAGAGATTCCGAGTCTATCGTCCGCCAATACCCCGACAAAGTTCCGGTAAGGAATAATATATGTAAATGCATGTGCGCTTATGAAGTTGAACTTCCATAAGCTTAACACTAATGTCTGTTATTGTTCCAGGTAACAAAAAACCTTGCATTTTGAAGTACAAGCTGGTTATTGTAGCTGCAACTATATTATTTTCCTGTTACATTCTTGGCCATCGTTTAAGCTTATATTTTAAAGATGGTTTGTGCATGTTTGCTCAAACAGTCTCGCGAAATTATACGTGGCAGATCGCGGAATCATACCGTACTAAACATTCTTGCCTCTGTAAGCGGGCATTCGGTAGAGAGTGGATTTATCTATACTTGTGAACGTTTCACTGATGACAAAAATTTTATGTTGTGCATTTTAGTAACATGCTTTTTCTTGATTTCAAAGGTCATCGTGGAAAGACTCAAAACGGAAAAAAGTCTACCTGTTCTTGACAAAATCAAGTATTTAGTTCCATCAGATCTCACCATGAGTAGCTTGTCAAGCATAATAAGGTAATGTGGTTTTCGGCAGAGGGATTTAAACAAAGGGGTGCTTCTGGCAAATATGGCACGGGTTTCCCAAGACAAAAAGAACCTAAAATATCTATCATAGGGTAGCAAGTAAAATAACACTGGTAAACGGCTCAACAAGCTGCACGCGGGAGGTTGCTAAGCACGAAAGAAGCCTAGAGTCGAAGAATGCGACTTTAGCTTCTTGAGTGCTTAGCAATCTTCCCAAGTGCAAGTATAACTCAATAGTACACACTGAGTAATTTACCATTTGTTTTATGTCGTAATCAAAAGAAGACAACTTTTTGCTCACAGATAGCTGGGAAATGACATGGGTGCTGTCATCTGCTCACCCTTTGCATGTGCAAATCACTCTTTGCAAATTTTTTTCTTTCAAAACAATCGTTTTGCTGAATAAGTAGTCCTTCAAAGTGGATTGAAAACATTTTTCGTTATGTTTAATGGTAAACTTTCTCTCAGTATTAAGACAAAAATCTTGTCAACTCTGAGGTAAAGAAAAAAAAGTCTCCTACTGTAGAATATTAGAAAGTGACACGTATGGCTTTGAGCGTGTGCTAGGTTTTGTAATCATTCTCCCATTGGCAAATATAGTAAATAGGTAATTGACCAATCAGAGCATGCGCAGGGAATGGTCATAATTTCTGTAGAAGGGGACTATGGTATGTTTAGATGTTCTCCTTCAGATTTTGGAACCCCCTCCTAACCCTTATTATTGTGGTATTTTTCTCCTGGTTTCCCTCATTCCACATCCCACAACAATGTACAAAATACCATGATCCCTTCTCAAACTCATTAATAATTCATAAAGAAAATTCAAAGGAAATTAATGTTTAATGAGTGTTTGGATATCAGATGAAAAACTGCTCATTTTTGCATCCTTAATTTCTCCTTCAAAAATGATTTTGTTTGAGAAGAAATATCAAACATTCGACACAGTGTTTCATCACCAGATGAAACACCTCGAAGTGCTTCAAAAATACTCCGCTGCGCGTCGTATTTTCAACTCTCTTCTCGGTGTTTCATCTGGTGATGAAACACTGCATCTCATGTTTGATATATTACTTCTCTACCACCACCAACCAAATACCCTGGTTGTTCACCAAATGATTTACAAAAAGTTTCTAGAAAATCCGTTTCGAAAAAAAATAGATAGAACATGACTTTTTGAATCGTAGTGCCAGCAGAAAATTTCCAGGAGCAACAGAACATCTGAAAAGGTACTCCTGGTTTTCTGGGTGGAATGGTCCCAAATTTGTGTTCAGTTTCTTCAAAGCCATCTTTGATACCAATTTCAGGCTTTCGTGGCCATTTTTCAGTGATTCAAGGACAAAGTTTACCAGGGCTGAATTTTTTTTACCATTTACCCTGACCATGAAGGGACCGGTTTGCCCATTTTGATGGTTATAAGACATTACTGCAATCACAAAATTTACCCACATTACTAAAATTGTTTTAAGGCACTAGATCTGCTATGAGTGTGTTACCTAGTCTCCCTCGCAGCTGTTTTTATCTAGTCATGCAATGCTCTTCCACAAGAAACAGCAGCTCACATTCAAACCACATTCCTTTACAGTTTTTTTAATCAGCCTACAGAAATGGCAAGTCATATATCTGCTTATTGACATGTCAGTTTTTGAACAGAGTGAGCCCCCATGATCCAGTTGCGTCAGATGGGAAGGGTTTTGTTTTGTTCTCATAAACGTTGAATCAAAGATAAAAGTTTTCCATGGCGAAAACTGGAAAGCACTCTTTGCACTGAAATAGATGACCTTGACGGGTACAATGCTTGCTGGTAGAAAAGCTAAATCACCAGTAAGTTTTCCATTGCCGAAATATGTTTTTTAGCAGGAAACAGCTAATTGTTATACTATCAGCAACATTCATCAGGTCTTGTCACAGTTGTAGATGCATGAGTCTCTAAAAAAGAGCATTCGAATTGCAAGTAAAGAAAACAAATACTGTGTTAAGTGGACATCAAATTCTATTCCCAGCCTGGATAGGTGGTCAAATATTCGAAGCAAAAACTACAATCTATAAAGACAAGACAAATAACAGCTTTCTAGGAGACAACTCAACAGCACACGATACAATAGAATGTGTGTAGTTATTGGACGGCATGTTAAAAGATATAAATTTGCACAAAACAGTTCTAGAGAAACAAATTTTATCTATGACTTGCTCAAAATCAGAGAAAGGAAATGTGGTTTGAATGTAAGCAGCTATTTGTTTCAAACTGACCATATCACTTCAAAAAAGGAATATTAAACCTTTACAAAATCGCTCCCACCACTTCAACTTTTTGAAGGAAACTCATCAAAGTATAACTTGGCAGAATGAGCTGAGCATGTGCTGCTGTGCACAACTGATGCACAATGTGCTCAATTGGTATAAAACTCGTTGTCAAAGTCCCAATTGTGTCAATGCTAACGTTGTCTATTGTGTTGATAAACCAATGTTGCCATTTTGGTCAGATAATAGCAGGACAGGGTGTCTGTGTCTTTCCCTTAAGAGCAGCACGATAGTCTATCTCCTTTGGCAAGAAACCCGATCTTCAACTTTTAAGATATCAGTATTGTAGCTCAAGTGGATAGAACGCCCGCCCAGTGTTTGGGAGGTCATAGGCTTAAATCCTGTGGGGGACTCAGATTTTTTCTTTGTCCGACGCTCATGACATGCTGATTTCATTTTCACATTTGATTCACCTAACTTAAAATTTACCATCTTTCGTTCTTTCACCACACAGTACAACATCAACATAATCCTTGCAGTATGCATGACACATGTCAAATATGAACCTAGTACATGTATAATTATGGCCTCGCTCTCCATGAGTTTTCCATTGCTCAAGTGGATAGAGTGCCCGCCCAGTGTTTGGGAGGTCATAGGTTCGAATCTTGTCAGGGACTCAGATCCTTTTTTTGTCCCACACTCGTGACATGCTGATTAATTCATTTTCACATTTGTTTCACCGAGCTTAAAATTTACCACCTTTCATTCTTTCATCAGTATTGTAGTTGAAAACATGCTGCTACCTTTTAAAATGCAACACTGAGAGTACTCAGATGTTATTCATGGTTCATGAAAAAAGAATTTGCCAAAAAACTCAAGTTTTTGGAGCCCTTTTTTCTGATTCTTGGTTCTAATCGTTGTTGCTAATATAAGTGAGAGACATATGACTTGACCTTTCTTCCCTTCTACTGACATCTTTCCATGTAGGAAAAGACTGCAGCTGAGTCCAACACAAGCATTCTTCCTTCTTATCAACGAAAAAAATCTGGTCAGCATATCAATCACTGTAGGAGAGGTTTACAAAGATGAAAAAGATGAGGATGGATTTATCTACATGGTGTATGCATCACAAGAAACATTTGGCTCTTGAATTATTTATGAGACAGTATACTTTTAATGCGTGGGTAAAAATAGTTTTGAAAATTGTACTAAGTGTAATTAGCATTGGCCTGTAACAGTTAAGAGAGGGAGGCAATATATATAACCTATTACTGTTTTTGCTGTAGAAATGTATCATATTAACCACTTTTACTGTTTGTACATTGTATGTAGTGCACTTTTCAAAGGGATTAACAATATACAATAGTTAATTACGTGCATTAATGTAATTTTTGAATTATCTACCGCTTTAATGCAAAATAAAGTAACCTAATTTTAAAAATAGATGCACTATAAGTAAATGTAAAATTGCCCCTTCGTCCTTCTAAAATACTGTAATCATTTTAAAAGAAAAATGTACTTTTGGAGACTGAAACGTCTTGTATAACTATCATCGTGCTCTTTTTTTTTTTGCTTAACACTTTGCAGCCTTTATGGCTACTAGAGCATTGTTTATGTAATCTTCTTTTACAGGTCATCAGCGCCGTAGCTAGTATGAGGCCAACCGAGGCACTCGCCTCGGTAAAATTTTGACGAATTTCGCCGATCATTTTTATTTTACATAAGCGATCATCGGATATTTTTAACGCATCATGATATTACAAAGAATTCAGCAATTCAGTCAATATACTATGAAAAAATGACCATATCATCGATCTCAAGGGGCTACGTACGTTAACTCAAATTTTTTTTGAACAAATACTGATCAAAACCATTGGCGAGGTTAACGGTCACCCAGATTATGTAGCTTGTTTCTGATTATTGCTTTTTAAATTCCACTTAAATTAACTCGAAAAAAAGTTACCGAAAGGCCCAGAAAACGCTGCAAATCGCATTTCCGAGAGACTAAAGTTCAAAATTTCTCGGGGGGGGGCATGCCCCCGAACCCCCCTAGCAACTCCCGCCTGCCTCGGTTGGCCGTTTGGTCTGGCTACGGCACTGATGAGTCATGATCCTGAATCTTTTATAAGCTATTCCATCATGCAACTAGAGAGCAGTAAATCTACTTATTTTAACCCCCTCCCTCTCACCAACACTCTCTACATAACAGTATGTATAATACATTGTAGTATGGAGGAGTTGCATGGAATTAGTCGTACACAGTTTCTAAATAGTATTGATCCAGGTTATGATTCACGTAAGGTATTAAAATCTACGAGTTCTATGAGCTGATCTGTTTTAATGATTTGCTAATTGCAGTGAGTTAATTCCACACTCAGGGTTAGTACACAATCTTGATTTATTAAAAATTGAAGAAGTCGTAAAATTTGCAAAGCAATTTTCTAGACCTGGAAAAAGTCTAGAGAAGACGTTTGGAAAAATGTTTAAGAGTCTGGAGTTGTCGTTGTTGTTGTTGTTTTGTTTTTGTTTCAAAGCCGGCTACAAGTAATTAATAAGTGAATTTTTTCCCGTGGTCAAACCTCATTCAGTCTCGCCAGTAACCAAGACATTCAATCACAGAATGAGAAGTTTCAGAACGAGAACCCTCTTATGTCTGCGTTGAACCATGGTCATTGTGCGTTTGCAGTGCATCATGAAAATAGCTTGGTTCCTGCGTTTTTGTATGTCTCTGTTGATCAACTATTTGATAACCTTGAGTGTGAAAAGAGAAATCATTGTTTTGGTAAAAAGTCTGGAAAAAGTCTTGAATTTTGGATCCAAAATCTGTACGAACCCCGCTACACCTAAAAGTTGGTTGAAGTAATTGAATCCCCTCTCGCCACCCCCCAGAGCTGTTGATAAAGGATTGAATGATGCGAAGCATCTAACACATTGAGCAATTGCAAGACCTATCTACTAACAAGCGCCATGACACCTCCCGAGGTATTTTCACTGGCTTGATATGGCTATTTTACACATCTCAAATTACCTTATTAAGAATAAATGGAATAAACTCTAGAAATCACTTGTTTTTGACAGTCAGTGCATTATCACCTTCCCATGAACCTGATCCAAGAAGGGTTTGCGGCAGATTTTTATCAATCGAAAACAATTGCAACCAGGTGTGATGTTAGGGGGAAATAGGAAGGTTTCTTTTCTCACACTGCACGCATTTCCCTTCCACGTTTCTGTGCAGTTCCTTCGCTCGTTCCTGTGCAGCTCTTTTGCAGGTTTCTCTGAAGTTTCCTTTGCACGTTTGTCTGATGGCTTCAATGCATGACCTCTGACGCCAAGTTCCTTTCCACGTTTGTCTAATGCATGGCCTCTAAACGTTTCTTTTGCGGGATTCCCTAACGTCCTATAGATGACCTCTGAAGGTCCCTTGACACGTCTCTGTGCACAGTTCTACTGAAGGCTCCTTTGCACAATTCTCAGCAGTTTTTGCCACTACTTCGAAGCTAGCCGAGTACTTGCATAGTTGGTATTGAAATTCGTATCACCCAAGGTCTTTTTATTGCCCTCGTTATTTATGGACGCTCTTGACTTCTAAACAATACTCTCTCGGTACGAAGAAGGAGCTAAAATTGAGAAAAATAAATGTTACACCATGTTTGTTTGTTTGTTTGTTCTTATTACTGTTTCTGTTAAAAATGCCTCGATAAACCATCTTAATTTGAGAACCATTATATTTCGAACTCATTATTTAATTACCAACCATGAATCAAGTTCTTATTCGTCAAACTGTTTCACTGTACTGTCCTATAGCAGAGCCACTCCCGGATAAATAATGCTACATCATGACACTCGTAAACGAGTATGAAGATTTCACTGGTGCCTCCAAAACATGTAATGGAGTAATTTCTCTCCTAATTGCAACTTTAATTTCTCGGCTTACCCACAAAAATATAGCTAGGGGCACTTAGTTTTAAGATCGAAATGTCACTTGGCCATTATGGAAATGTTGGTATTTATGATGAAATGGGTAAACTCGCCGGAGAATGCAGGCTTTTGTAGTCCAACTAAGTCCCCTTCTCTCTGCGGTGACAGCGGGAATTAAAACAACTGTAGGTCTGCCTTCGGAAGCAAGGGGAAAACCAAAGTACCCAATTCAAAGAAAACCTATTGAAGGTCATAATCTTATGCCACATTAGTTGGTTTCGCATAGAGGCAGGCGAGTGCGAAACGCGAGTGACTGGTGAAGAAACGCAAGAGACCATGGGAAGGGTAAAAAAGGGAGGTGCTAGCACGTTTTCCTCTACCGTCTTCCTTTGCGCGCAAATTTTCATCGAGAGAGTGACGTCTGGATACGAGGCAACCACATCAGTTAGTGTAGTCTGCACCACCCCAGTGGGCCCAGTTGTTCAAAATGTGGATAACTCTATCCACAGGACAATGCGATTGGTTCCACTGATAACTGACCCCAGTTGTTCAAAAGTTGGATAGCGCTTTCCATTGCAGATAAATCACAATCCAGTTGATGAGTATTAGGGGGAATCAATTGCATTGTCCTCTGCATAAAAAGTTATACAAGGATAGAGTTATCCTCTTTTTAAACAACTAGGGCCTGATCCCAATGCTTTCTTGTTAACAGTTATAATAATAATAATTATAATAATAAAAGTAATCGGCTCCTGTAATAAAACAAAATAATGATTTATAATTATTATTATTATTTATTATTTATTAGGCGCAAAATAGCATTCAAATATATGATCTAATGCGTAATTAATTAGTGAACCAACCACAGGTAATATATCACGATGAACACAAGAAGGTTCCTTACCAACATTTGGAGAATTCGGAGCCTTGTCACCATTCTGTGTAGTGGATGGTAGATACACTGAGGTTCCATTTAATCCTGTCAGTGGTGGAGCATTAGTGGATAAAACAGCATCTGACGGCCGGTACTGGGCTGGAAAATAGGGCCGATATGGAAGAGTGCCAATAATGATAGGAATGTATAATTTTGAGTCGGAGGCACCCTTTACTCTAACTTTCAGCTGTTGAGAGATTTTAAGGAAAATAATTTAGTCACAGGATGGATTACCGTTCCGCGTTCTCGAGTTTAAGTCACATAAAATAGTTTCTAGGTTGCATATAAATAATTCCAGCCCTACGCCCTTATAATGGAGTATAATGGAGGCATGCAGTGAGGGAGCCAACAAGAGCTATAAACGAGAGTTTATAGTCCTAGCCAACTTATTTGAAAACTTCACGGTTTATTTGCAACAACGTCACTGGCTTTTACTTTGGAGAGCTAAATGAAAGATTAATAACTGAAATGGTAGGAGAAAAGAGCAGAAATGGAGCATCTTGATAAAGCAAAGCTAAAAAAGAGCACATACAGAATCGTAATCAAGTAAACATAAAACAAACTGACTTTTTATAGGTTATCTCCATTTTTACGAAAAATTAGAGACAGCGCGTTTTTTTTGCTGCTCGTCAAAAAATAGTCGTTTGCTATGATGTGTAAAGGCCATTATAATTCCAGTTATAACATTAAATGTGGATTCTTCAACTTGAAAAATAATACTTGTACGTAACAAAACAGCGACCAGTATATAGTGTGTCCTCAAGCTCTCGAGATGAGATGAAACATTGATTAGAACGGACGCCTTGTAGTTAGTCGTCCAAGTTTAAAAACGTTTTATAGCGATCATTCAAGGTAATAAGCCACAGTACAATCCCGCCATCTATCCACCTCCTGCACCTCCTCTTCATAGTCTTCCCTCCTTCTTTTTCTTTGGCTTCCCTCCACCCTCGCCTCATCTTTTATCGTTTTATTTCCAGCGCATACAATTTCTGGTCAACATCATCATCATCAGCTTTCCCCTATCGTAGTCCTCATTTGTTTGCCTTTCCTACGCATCTTCAGTTTTGTCCTCGGTGAGTAGCCAACCAAATTCCTTGGCTAAGACCTGACAAACCGGTAATACTGGGCACGACATCAAGAGTTACGTAATCTTAATGCGATACCTATTTATGACGTCTAATTTCAAAGACGGCTAACTTCATCCCTACTATACTACTCTCGTAACTCAAACCCAGGCATTTTCAAGCACCGCAAATGCTGGCTCAAGTTAGAAGCAAGTGACAGTTCTCTAAGAACATCGCTCAGAGACGACTTTTCTCACAAATCACCATGAAAAGATATTGAGTATATTACCCGTAGGAGATATGATATCTTCATACAACTGCAACTTTGCATAGTTTGAGTTAGAGAGGGGACTGGCAGTTGTAGCTGTGATACTAAAGTGTTCCCAGGCTTTACTCCCTCTTTAGAGATGGATGCAACCTTATCTTCCCAGTGTGTAGCCGTTCCTACAAATATATCAAAATAATTAACAATCATTGGAGGAGGTTGACCAAAATATCGTGAATTGTCGGTGGCAAGCAGATCATTATCTTTGGATCACCGAGTTTGTTTTTTGAACATCTTTGGGAAGCGATCGAGGCGATGTGCCATTTTCAAGCAAGACCGATTGCAAGAAGGAGAAAAGTATGGTTTCATTTACTCATGAGCAGAATATTATTTGCAGCCAAACACAATTGGACGACATTGCGCATGAGGAGACCATTATATTATTTGTGGGCAGTTATTTGCAGGTCACGTGGTGGCTCTTGGCAAATGAGAAGGAAAAAAATTGAATCGAATGATAATGATAATTATTAGATGGTGTTTATGAGAAATAGGGTAAAAGAGATAATCCTCCATATGAGCCTTATTACTAAGGTAATGTTTTACAAGTTATTATTAGTAACAAAATGGCAGGAAATGAAAGTTTAAATACCTTTCCCAATGTAGGTCATCTATTCAGTGGTATTTTATATTTTTCATAAAATTATACACACATTTGAGTTTGAACGAAAAATTCTTCATGGGTAATACCACTAGGAATAGGCCGCCGGGTATGATATGATCAATTATGTATCGCATGCAGATCCAACACAGAGTTTAGGTCCTACAGATAGCCCTTTCTCAGATAAAGGAATATCTTGATATCATACCCAGCCTCGTACATTAAAATATGATCTTTATATGATTAACTCTATCATGCAACTTTAGTAGTTTCTCATTGATCAGAATGACCTCAGTGCCGCTAACAGGGGC
>OZ037776.1:54591615-54649115 GCA_964035525.1 Porites cylindrica
TGGTTTCTTGTGAAGGTTTCTGCACGTGATGCACTTTGCAGTGAGAGCTTTAGACATGCTGCGGACTTCTGTGATCCATTAATTTCTTCTGTCTTCATGAATTAAACTTTTGTAACCAAAATGTCCACGCTTTCCGTGTAAATGACGTAGTAGCAACTGGACAAGTAGATGATCGCTTGGTAGAATAGCAGGATTTCTCATTTCTTGTGGCAACCATCTAGCATCCGCTTCGAGCCGTCAATGAGCTCGAATTATTCCGTTATTGTCCAGGCTTGAAATAAACTTCTCGTCAATGACAGAGGATTCTAAGTGAATTTGGCTCCACTTGAAGTGTTGATTCTCACAGTCTTTCCATTCTTGAAGGGTAATAGGCCCTGTCTTGACGTTCTTCTCTCTAGCACTTTGGACGAGACGACAGACGTACGCGAGTGTTCTCCTTATCTTCAGAAATTTAGAGCAGGTCTTCAGTAATCTTTGAAGAATATGGTTATCGTTGTAAAATTGTAATTGTAATTATAATTTGTTTACCCAGGGACGCTTAGGAGTTCATGCGAACTGGTTGAAACGTGTCCGAGAGTTCCCGATCGAATTGGAATTTGGAAGTGTTGGTTTTTAGGGAGAAAAACCTCTCGGAGCAAAGGAGAGAGCCAACAACAAACTCAACCCACATTTGGTGTCGACGCCAGGATTCGAACCTGGGCCTCATTGGTGGGAGGCGACTGCTCTCACCACTGCGCCACTCTTGCTCTTTAGTTCGGGAACTAAAGTAGCCCCTTCATACACGGGAGCGAAACTCTATCATACATCCCCCTAATATCTGTCTCAGCTACTGACCTTATCTGAGAACAGAGCTGAAGCCAGTAGTCGTTTGCACACCCCCTGGCGGTCTGCTGGACTTTGCTTCGAGCGGCTTAGAAAAGGCCCTCCTCATTTCATCAATGAATGGTTGCATCTCTTCGGAGTGGGACTCAAACAGGTCAGCAGTCTTGTTGGTCTTCCCGCCCAAAATGGACTAGGTGGCGCTGTGAACAGCATTAGATAGATAGATACTTTATTTAGCGCAGAAGTCATAAAGATAACACTTCTTTACAATGAAGATGTGCATCAAAAAAATGTTTCCATCTATCGCATGCGTTAGCATCGGGCGGGCCTTGAAAAGATTCTTCAAGTGCACTTGCAAATACCTCCACTTTAGTCTGTTCACGGAGTCTGCTGTTGTCAATGCGAGGCCTTCTCTCTTCTTTTTTGCTATCCACCTACCTTGTTCGCAGTTTTACTTTGCTGCATACTAAGGAAGAGTCCGGCCGTATCGCAATCAGCACCCTGAAAACTGCGCCTGATCTTGATGCTTGAAACACTGGAGCATCTTTAAGGATCAGGTCAAACTGGTGCCAGTGCTAAGATCTTGAGTGTCTCCAATTCAGTGTTCGGGCTTGGTATTGAATAACGTGTTACCGAAACATGGACTGTGAAACAGCATAGCTCCAGCAGGCATAGGCTAGGCTAGTACCGAAATGAGCCAAGCAAGCGGGGCTTTGATCCTCACCAACTCTGGCGTTTAGGTCGCCTAGAATGAACAGCAGCTTTTTCTCAGGGATTTTCTTGATGGCGGTGACCAGTTCGTCATAGGATTTGTCCTTTGCTTCTCCTGGGGATGACGATGACAGACGTGGAGCATAGGCACTGATTAGAGTGACCGGACCCACTGATGAATGCGGATGTAGTGACAAAATTCTTTCGCTTCCATCTGTAGGTGGGATAATGGATCCCAGCAAGGTATTCCTGACTGCAAAATCAATGCCTTGTTCACTTGTCTCATCTGGTGATTTCACCTGCCAGAAAAATGTGAAATTTATTTCCTTGATAGATCCTGAATCTGGCAGCCTCGTCTCTTCAAGAGCGACAATGTCCATTTGCAGTCTGCTTAGATGATGATTGCTGTATTGCGTGGATCGTCAAAAAAGCTTGGTGTCAATGTCCTGATGTTCTAAGTGCCCAGCTTAAGGACAGGAGATTTCTGTTTGATGCATATTGCAGAGTTGTCGACTTGTTTGTCGGTTTTTCCCCTATGCCCCTTCGTGAGGTTGACGGACCATGGCGGGGCAACACCTTTCCAGCTTAAGGCTGGTGGTAGCTGGCCAATGAGATGAGATGACCTATTCCGTCTACGGAAGTAACCCCTGGCGTCACGCTCTGTGTGAATCGTGCAGGAAACTTATAACAAGTAGACTGCTGCTTCCATTGTTGTGCCGACTCTGCACAGCGAAGTTTTAGTGTCCACTCCAGTGCATAAAGCCTGGGTAGAGTGGATATGGAGTATGGACTCTAAGCGTCGCTGAATTGGTCCAATCGAAAAGCAATAATCAATACGGTTGGTTCCAGCGCCGTCGCGGAAGTTGCCAGGACGTGACTTTATACAGCCGCAGGCTATGCCTTTCGGGACTCCGGCTCCGGATTTAGCATCGAGGTTGACTCATGAAGCCTGTAAATGACTAGATATGGCCTCAAGGCTTTAAAGGTTTTAAATCGGGCTTAGAAATTAAAAACTAAGCCGTACGAGCAGGCCAGGAGCTGGTCTTGGTTGTCAGAGGCTATAAGTACGTACGCCGTGTGGGAGCATTTTATACGTAGTGGAGGTTATCATGAATCGCAGCCACCCCCAGCGATGACAACCCTTGAACCAAAGTAGTCATGTAAGGAAAGGTAAAAACTAGATGGGGTAAGTAGGTTCATAGATGGGTAAGTAGCTAGTTGTAAACTTTTATGTTTTGCGTTTCTGTCGTGGTCTTTATAAAGACCTGACTGCGAGGAAATAACAATTCATTCTAGAAACTACATAAAACCACTCATATGTAAATGAAAACTGTTAGTGAACAACCTAAGAAAGAAAAAAAAATAATAAAAGAAACAGTCGTGCGGAAAATTTAGTAGGAGCAGAAGAGCTGAGATGAAAAGGGAAGGTGAGTGTACTTTCGCGTACTCTTCCCTAGGGAAAAGCCCTGGGGACGAGTTTGTCCTCCCTAAAATTAAGCAGAAACAATAGCTGCAGAGAGAACACGCAAGTATCGGGCAATGCAAGTTTTGGCCCCCTTAATAAGCAGTGTCGCACTTTACTCCTGTCCAGTCTCCCCTTATCATTTTAAGGAGGTCGCGGATCGGTCGCAGGAGACTGCCACGGCATCTCGGCGAATACTGGGGCCCCTTTTCGGTGACACTCGGGGTAGAATTAGACTACATCAACGCTGAAAGAGCCAAGCTTCAAAGGGCTAGAAAGATGGAATATAGTGTTTAGTCGGATTTTTGCGAATATATGGTTGCTCCTAATCGATCCGTTTCGGTAATTATGGAAAATCGTTAATTTGTACACGGCGTTGGCGTTTGCTGAGACCAACGAGCAGACTAAACTTTTCTTGAAACCAGAGGAAAGAACATTTACTATACCCTTCACCCCAAGTAAGTTTATAATGGTTTGCCGCTATTCCTCTTTGAGAACAGAATCTCTTGAATATCTCCTGGCTCCAAAAAGTCTTAAAGGAGCCTCTCCATCATGATTGTTTGAGGCTACATTTGTGCCCTGTGCAAGACGGAATTGAAAAAAGAGTCTCTTGACTTTTTTTCACAAGTCCAAGCTTGTTTCATGCGATGCGTATTGTACCATTATCTAGCAATTATTGGAAAAGGCCGAGTATGATCTGAAGAATTCTGGAGATCACCGAGGAGGGTGTTATCGACCGAGGAGGATGGATAACACCCTCCGACATCTGCAGTCTTCAGATCATAGATGACGGCGACGGCAGCGAAAACGTCACTTTAAAAATGAATTCACGTTTTTTCAACTTTTCCGCGTTTATTCCAATTCGCTTGAAATGTAAAATGCAGGCGAATTTCCCTGGAGTTGATTTCATGCGGACCGCACTTAAGTTTGGAAAGAGAAAGAAAAATTCGTCGCCGCTTGTTCACGTCCTCCATAAAACGTGAGTTTAGGCATTTTCACATCATAGCCGTGATCATAGAAATGAACAAGAAACGTGTAATGCAAGTGCAAATTTGTAGTGTTGCTCAATAAACCTGTGGGGCGTTTTCACTCACGTGGCCAGCATCTACGCAATTTATTGGAACAAAAGAAAGCGTTTGCATAAGAAAAGAGTTCAACTCCCACAGGATTAGTCTGGGAGACCAACATGGCCGCCGCTTCATTGTTTTGGGACACCAATGTGGCCACCATGACGTCATGTGAAAACACTCTATTGCTTTTATGACGCTCTCGTTGTCGTCGCCATCGTCGTTGCTAAAGCTCCCAAACAACACGCATCAGACGCATCGAGTGCAATGCCGCTCATTTTTCCGGCGACTATTCTGTTCTATTGACGCCACCTCCTGGATATCGCAAACGTCTTCCAAATTTGGCCAACGCTAGCTGGTTAAGAAGAATTAGACGTAGGATTTTAGCTAATCAGAAGCAAAGGAATATTTGAGTGAATAATAATGTAAATTTTGGAAAGCAAGGCGCAAGCGCCCTCGAAGCCTTAAACGTCGTTGACACATTGACATGATAATCGCCAATAAGCTAGTAGTTCTTTTTCTGGAGAAAGCAAATTTCGGTTGCGCTCAAAAATGTCCACAGAACCGGTCTATTTTCTCATTTATCCACCCCCACCCCTTTGCGCCAGCTGCCAATAAATCCAGAAATCTTTGTGCATATTACGATAAGAATAACTTCAATTTCAAGTTGACATAGAATCAAATCCCGTAGAAAACAATTTTAATACAAAATGGTCCTGTCAACCTGATGAATTCTCGTTGGAGAAATGAACGTGACTTGATCACACCTTCACTCACCTTTACCAAACAATGTTGCCAAAGTATCTAAGTACGTTTCGCTGTTGCTATAGCTCTTATTCGCCTCACCGACGTTTTCCCTCCAGTGTACGTACGCTTCACCATGGAACTCAATCCGAAGTCCCTGTAACTTCAACTTCTTATTCACTTTGACACAGAGGGCTGCATTTATTGTCTCCCCTGGGTAAAACGTCCTTTTTCCTCCGTAAAATTCAACAACGAAGTAATCAACTTTCCCCATATTTTGTCATCGTCATTCAAATCATTTCGATGATTATTATGATAGCACAGCGTTTTTAACGTGCGCTTTCACTCGTTACGTTTTTATTTATTATAAACAACAGTAAAACTGCGCACGTACGGTATACCTTTTTCAAGAAAGCTTTAATATTGCTATTGTGGTTTACGTTTGCGGGATATTCGGAGCGAGGCGTTATCAAGTATTTCTGGCAACCGCGCCTTGTGATAAGAGTGCAACACAAATTTAACTTCTTCAGCGTTCCGCATAAAATAGAAAAAAAGGTTCTCAAGGCGTACAGTGCTCTATGCTCCAATGGTGAACAGAGTTTAGCGAAAGCTGGATTTAGTGGGTACCCACGGGTCTGGTTAATAGAGTTGGACATTTCACAGTTGGGTATCCACCGTTGGCTCTTCTTGTTGACTGAACACGGCTGAACACACGGTGTAAGTACAGTCGTTTGCCGTTTTCACGCAATTTCTTCCAACGCGCCAGTTTGTATTATTCGTGATAAATCGTTGCATGGTTCTGATTGGCCGACTGAGAATCCCATTTGTTTCCGGACAAGAAATACTATTAATACATGGCTTGTTCCGCAAGTCGCGAAAATAAATCGTATCCTGTGTTCTGATCGGCTAGTCGCGCGAGAAAGATGGGCCTTGATATTACCCACTCGGGATTTCTCGCTTTGGTCACCCAGAGAAAAACAGCTGTCCAGACGATATAATAATCCTTTATAAATGACCAAACATGTTTGGAAGTTGGCTGGATATTTGTCTCGTTCTTTCTTTGCATTTTTATCGACCTCGACTTCGTCTATCTCCTCTTAAAAAAACCTGCCAATATCTAGCAATGTTGACCTTTAAGTAATAACGCATGTTCAAATAGTTATAAATATTCTCGATTACGGATTACGACATCTCGTCGCGTCTAATGTTGTTTTCAAAAAAATATTTATAGCCCGCCCTCGGAAGCACGTTACACCACCCACGGTTTCTTTCGATATACATGATCGAATACTTCATGTAACTAAAAAGTGCGCGTGTCCTGTATTTAGGCACGAGTTACTGACGCATCAGAAAACGCGAACGAGTGAGATAATGAACCAGTGCGTAAATAACGTACAAAGCACTTTCCAAGTGGTATCATGTTTGTCATGTATATATAGAGAGATACTCAGACCTTCAGCATTCTGGTACAATATCTTAACTTTATTATATTCCTTCCAACATACTGAAATGCTAGTATTTATTGCCATTTGGTTAGGGCGCCTATTATATTGCTGCGCTTATCAAAAGTCAGAACTGGCCGGCCAAAATGAACAAGGCTTTTCGCGAGGGCTATCCTGTGCATAGTATTTAAAAATACAGTTATCTGGATGGACAGTTTTCATTGATAGTGAATTCTTTTCATCATGAGCTGATCTAGACTAATGGAAAACGCTCATGATCTTTCAAGAATTTTTAGTCGGCAAAACGTAATATTTTGAACTACAATATTCAGTATAAATAATGGTATTATTTGTTCAAAAAAATAAAGGAATTAAAAGTAAACTTTTGCGGAACACATTATCAATATTACAAACATCAGTTTAAGTGCAGTTACAGTCCAGTTTGAATATAATTATAGTAGACACTTACAGGAATCGAAAGCAAAAGGAAAGGATCTAAAAAGTATACGTACGTCTTGGCACTCTTCCTTAGTGCGAATTAGTCCAAGGCACTCTTCCTTAACATTGAGATTAACGAAGCCATTCTAAGCTATTTAATTTCTATCGATCCATTAGTCGCCATTTTCACTCAGCGGGAAACATTCCTTTTTGTCACAAAAATACAGTCAACTTCTCTACAAAGTCTTATCGAGTTGAAAAGGTGCAGTTACGTAAGACACTTTTAGCGTGGTAAATGGCCCTTTACCACGGAATATTCCAATTCCGGAATAGGCCAATGACATTTCTTTTAACGTTAGAAAAAATTTACAATTTTTTTCCACGGCCAACAATCATGGTGAACGCTGGCTTTTGCGGCCCATCAAATGGTCCTATAAACCTCTCTTCACATTCTTTGCTTATTCCATGACATGGTATGTCGCGAGAACTGTTTATACTTTACGGTACTTCAAATGGTCTACCAGTTTTTTCAATTTTCATACAAATTCATCACTGTACACATCTTTTCTGCAGTGTGGACGCTCAAATTCGCACTGTCACCAGCTAATCTACAAGCTAATTCTAAACGTGCCCACTCCTGCGATAGCACTATCGCCCGGGGGGGGGGGATACTTCCATATAAGAGGCTAATGGGGATGTGCCGCTGGATGGGGTCGCATTTTCATGACTGGGTTGACTATAATGGGGTCGCACTTTCATTTAGAAGGGGGTCGCAGATTTTCGGATTTTTGAGGTAAGAAAGTTCTTCATTTTTACGGCTAGCAAACGTACCAGAATGTTTGTACTGTAGGTGAAAAGTAAAGTGTTCTTCGTTCAATTTAAAAATGGGTCAATTCATTCTATGATGACCTATTTAAAGGATTGATAAGGTATATACATAAATAGAAAGTGACTAAGTTGAGATCGCGAAAATTACATTTGCCAAAAAATGAAAAAGATGGGTCTTTAATTGGTCAAAGAATAGACCATAATGGGGTAGGGTCTCTGAGGGGCCAGCGGCACATACCCAGCGAAAATTAATCCAAGTACCCCCCCCCCCCCTCCCGGGCACTATCGATGTCTGCCACTTCGAAGCTAGTTGTACTTCCCTCTTAGGGATATGAAGGAGGCGGTGCAGAGGGAAATTGGTAGTTATTAACAAACGGGTACATTGGTGTAAAGCTGGTATCACCCAGCGTCTTTTTATCGCCCTCGTCATCGATTGACGCTCCACCGCTAACACACTCTGCGTACGAAGGAGGAGCTGAAATCAAAAACAAGAAATGTTTCATAAGCAAAATCTTAGGTCGAAGAGTTCTGGAGCCGGTGTTTTTCTTTCTTTTTATAAATTGACCCCGCGAAACCGGGTCCAAGCTTTTCTTCCCCTTGGGCAATTTATCGGCGTGTAACCGAAAACATGAAAGTGATCAGATCCCAGAGTGAGCCTAACCCGCTTTGGGGAAAAGGTCTAGCGTAACCACTCCCTAACGGATAGCCGTAATTTTTGTGGGGGTGGGTGGGTTGGATTAATTTCGGAATACTACGGTAGTCACGATACAAAATGTTTCTTACCAATATTTGGATAATTCTGTGCAGGGTCACTATACTGTGCAGCGGCTGGTGGATACGCTGATGCTGCGTCAAATCCGGCCAGTGGTGGGGCGCTAGGAGTCAAAGCAGCACTTGGGGGTGGGTATTGGGCTGGAAGGGGGGGGGGGGGGGGGGCGATATGGAACTGAGCCAATTGTGATTAGAATGCATAATGTTGAGTTGGAGGCGCACTTCACTCTAACTTTCAGCTGATGAGAGGTGGCAAGAAAACTAAATAAGCAACGAAATAGAACTGACCCGCAACTGTTGGCGTTTAACTCGATTTTATATCAACCCTGCACACTCCCCAGTACATATCTGTGAAAGACAAGGGAGAATAATTTTCTATTGGCCATTTCAACTCAGCTTATTTGTAACATCTTCAGGATTCGTTAGCTAATGAATGAAACAAACCTCGGCACTTAAAGTCGTAATTGCTCCTTGCTAGCCGAGGTTTCAAGGCAAAAGAAAAATGAAAGGATGAAGGAGAGAGGACTATCTTATTTATCTCTTTTTTTTCCACTATGTGAGGTCTCTGCTAGCAGGAAAAATTATAGTTTGAGTAACAGGTCGCCCTATGTAAGGGTATCTAGGACAGTCTTGAATTCTGGATTCCACGCCGTGGATCCGGATTCCAGGTACTGGTTACAATATTTGTCAGTAGAACTTGGATTCTGGGTTCCAATCGTTATTGGGATTCTGGATTCCTTGAGCTGGATTCTGGATTCCATAAGAAAAATTTTACTAGATTCTGGAATCAGGATTCCCTTACATGGCGCAAAACAGCACTTCTTAGCTGTATTAAAGACATTCCATCACCAGATGAATTCACCCCAAATGTCATTCAAACCAGAACAACTATGGTTGCTTTGACTAAAGGGAAAATGTTGGCAAGGCAGCAAATGACAGTCATCAAAAAAAAAATTCAGCAAAATGGACAGAAAATGGGTAAATTACCCGTAGAAAATATGATATCTTTATGCAACTGCAACTCGTCATGGTTGGGGGCAGAGAGGGGACTGGAAGTGGTACCATTGGCATGCGAGTCTCTTCCCCAGGATTCACTCCTTCTTGAACATGAATGGATGCAACCTTTTCATCCCAGTGTTTTTGTTGTCCTAGAAATGAATGAAATTGATGATGGTGATGATGAAGATAAAAATCATGGGAGTAATTGCAGCCGCTTCTAACCTATACCCCTAAAACAGTGGCTACGTGGCTATGGGACGCATGGTTTGTTTTTATTTTGTGGTTTGCAAAGTAAGAGTTACAGCAGAGTGAAAGCTGTCTCACGGCTAAGTGGCTACATGGCTACGTGGCTATGTAGCCATGTAGCCACGAGCCACTGTTTTAGGGGTATTGCTTCAAAGTAGCTGGGTGTTCGACAGTTCAGCCAAATCGGAGTATGATTTCAACTCCATCAAATAAATATAAACAGGCAACCTTTCAGGAATTTTTTTCTTCTCCAACTAAAGGTGAAGCTTTCTTGTGTATTAAGCTAGGACTTGATCAATATGCTTATATGTAAGCTGGTCCCTACAATTAAGTGTTTTCACTCATCATAATCCACCCTGACCTGACAAATATTATCATGTGAATCGCAAGTCATCTGCCAAAAGTTTCCATTTTAATGGTCACACCATAGTAAATCGAGTCAAACGTTATAATCTCCTTACAAAACTCCGTCAATCACTCTGGTGAAAAAGTTAATACATTTCACACCTTTATAACTAAAATATTATGCAGTTCCCACTGCAATTCAAAACAGTGTTGATGCAAATACTGAATCAAATAATTAAACTGACTATTAATTAACTTGTTCTAGACTTGTTCTTAAGTGTGACGTTAGTTCTTATACCCATCACCAGAAGCAATGAAGACAGTGAGTTGAATAAGTTGTATCTCCAGCCCAATAATCTCATTTTTTGAATTATTATTAATGACTGCCGAGACACCAATAGATTCTCCTGGACAGTAACCTCGATCTGTCGGTATAGACAATAGTACTGATTGGACCAGATACACAGCACAGGCATCCCACATTGCGATCCTCCTGGATCTGACAAGGTTGCTGAGGAAATAAGAGTTGGAAATATGTAATGGTCATATTAGACTTGACTCTAGTCACTTTAGCCCTATCTAAGGCTTAGTATACTAAAAAACTGCTACTATAACCTGGGTTGGAAACTAAAATTTTGGAGCACTTGCGCCCAGATCAGTTTTCACAAAACCACACTCCTACCATAAAAAATAGCCCCCTCTTCACTGCATGGAAGTTCACTCACCATGCCCTGAAACAAACCTTATTTAAATAAACGAAAAGGAAATAACAAAAGACTCAATCAAAGGGTCGAAATTATACACTAAAAGCGGCGCCAAGATAGAGCCATTAGATTGATTAAGAGTCATGTTTATGCCAAACAGCAAACGTGAGTTTGTACTGCGTGACCAAGTTTTCCCACTTATGACCAGGTTTGCATGCAGCAGCAAAAATTGCAATTTTTCGTGCACTTGCAGAATTTAGTAATTTTAGCCAAAACTGCAATTTCTCCAATTTTTCACAATTTTTGCTACTGTGTACGTGTGCAAGATTGGACATACCTCAGTTTTCTTCTTAATTGTCGTTTACTGTTTATTACTTCTAACTCAAAAATACATAGTTTCATGCCAGTTTTATTCATAAATATTTTTCTGGATAGTTTTTATCTGATTATTTTCTTTTCTGAAAAATTCTCAACTCAGTTCAATCTGAAATCTGCCACTTGCCGCTTGCCGCAAACATGACTCTTAATGGAGAGTTTAAGCTTCATGTATACCGCAAACAGCAAACGTCAGATTCAAGTTGAGAATTGCTCAAAATAGAAAATGAGTGGAAAGTGAAAAGTGACGTTAATTTTGAATAAATATATTGTGCCAGTATGAAAACCATACTCGCCATTGAACTGGGCGAGCGATCCTTGATTTGTACTTGCCCAACCGTTTTGGAACTTGCCTAAGGGAGTTTACTTTGCCAGTTTTTGCAATCACATGATGTTAATACTCTGTTCATTTTGATAGTTTTATTTATTGTCTACTGAATGCAAACATGTTGCCATTATAATGATCAACAATACTTCTATTTTTCAAAACCAATTTCTATTCCAAATCACATTTATTAAAATTAAGTCTACCAAAATAAGTCTCTGCCAGTTTTCCAAGGTCCTGTTAAAAAGGTTATGAATAACTTGGTAATTAATATTTTCAGATTTCCTCTCTCTGTATCTTCTGATAGAGGAAAAAAGCTTTGTAAAAGTAGGCACAGACCCAATACATTGTATTTCCCTTGTAAAAATTTATAAGTAATCGCACCACAATCGTGGCGCAATCGCTGTCAAAATCCCGTAGTATTTTTGGCCAGGTTTCATGGCACGATCGCAGCGTTTATATTCGCGGTGCGATGGGAGTGATTGCTGTCATCAATCGCTTGGCGTCTTTGGCCGGATATTACGGTGCGATAAGAGTGATCGCGCTGCAATATCTGTCATCAATCGCTTAGCATTTTTGGCCGGATTTCGCGGCGAGATGAGAGTGATCGCGCCGAAGCGATCACGCTCAATAGTGACCAATCTATAATAACTGGTATCTCACTTTACTGCATGATTTGCTAGGGAAAGATCATAATGTTAGTAAAAACTTACTAAAAGCAGAGGTGTATTGATGTCCACATATTCCAACATAGTAAAAGCTGCTTTGGTAGTGATATCAAATCTCCATGGACGGTCAACAATTCCCTTTAACCAGTAGAGAACATAGCCACACTTTCCTTCCATTGAGGTTGGCATGATAATGTTTGGGATTAGAAACTGAAATGGATAGGAGTAATCACCAGGCTGGAGAACTGAGTCATCGCCACTCTGACCTGGAGCTGTCAATCAAAGTAGATAGATACAGTACAGCTCAGAGATAGAGCAGGGTTTGGAACGTTCCTTACAATCCCAGGCCCCCCATTACAGGCCCC
Organism: Porites cylindrica; assembly: GCA_964035525.1. Classification (NCBI taxonomy): domain Eukaryota; kingdom Metazoa; phylum Cnidaria; class Anthozoa; order Scleractinia; family Poritidae; genus Porites; species Porites cylindrica. Next base: position 54,603,928 of record OZ037776.1, read on the forward strand.
GTACAATATCAGGCCCCCCATATCAGGCCCCCCCATTCCAAGCCCTCCCATATCAAGCCCCCCATTTCAGGCCCCTTACCATATCAGGCCCCCCCACATCAGGCCCCCATTCCCATATCAAACCCCCCATCCTAGGCCCACCATTCTAAGCCCCGACGATCAATACGAGGCCCCATGTTAATAATTATAACAAGACTAATAATGAAAATACCAATGATAACGATAATAGTAATAACAATAATCAATAATAATGTTAATACTAAAATTCTTAATGGCAAAGCGAGTGAGAGTGCCAGAAGCCAGAAGTTTATTTAATAAAAATGTTATGCTTGCGCCATGTGTCACGCCGAGTATTTATTGTTCTGTTCTCTCTTTTTTTATTTTGATTGTTGTTGTTGCTTTTAGTAGTTGCCTTGTGATTGCTTTGCAAAAAGGCATGAAAGTGCTAGTATCAATAAAATTTCAAGACTACTTCACTACCCTATTTGTATTCTGTTCTAGGTAAATCAATCTTTTGTAGATGAGGACGGCACTCTGATACCCCGTTAACAGGATTATAATCGTTTTTTACCTGCACCAGAATTGAAAGACTATAGAGGCCCTAATTATTTTCGACTTAACAATTTTGTAGAAAAAGTTGCATGGGTTAAGTTCGTTTGAACCTTGTGAACTAAGAAAAAATTACTTTATTTTTGTGACAAGCTATTACGGTCAGTGGGGAACGTGTGGTGGAAACCTTTTGGTTGGGTTTAATACGTGCTTCTTGCATGATAAATTACACTCGCTGTACACTGATAACCCGATAACCGATGAGAGAAAGATTAATTGCAACGGAATTGCAATGACGTCAGGAGCAAATAAAATTGATTTGATAACGTTGGTCCTATGTCGGTCCCGTAGCCGGTTCGGCCGTGTTATGGGCTCGAAAATCCTTCAATAAGAATGAGCGAGACCAGGTTTTTTTTTTAGCATGCAAGACTAAGCCCCCAGCCAAATCCTTGTCTTCACTAAAACGGCTGGACGCACGACCTGGTTGAGGTCATTGTTATCTAAGGTCTTCCTAAGTGCTCCTGAATACGTACAATATTCTTTCAACAAGCCTACGCCCTACCCTTGCCCGGCCCCCGCTTTCGCGCGAAAGGAGATCGAGAAAAATTGACCCTCGAAACCACACTAGATATCAGACGTTTCTTTTCTTTTCTGTTATTTTCTGTCAGTGTTCTGTCATTTTTTTCCTTGCGGTAAACATTGCCTGAAAAGTCTACCCTTTAATATATTTCAACTAGTGAAACCCATATCCTTTCATATACCTGAAGACTTAAAAACGAACTCCTTTGGGTTCGGTTAAGGCCTCCCCATAAAGGCTTTCACCGGGAGCTTCCCCGGATTTCCCTGATACCCGATGTTAATTAAGTACGTTTTGTACGTACAATGTCAAACCCCACGCTTAGAGAGAGATAAAACACAAATTGTGTGGCCTTAAATAAAAGAACAGGCCTCATCCTTCAACTGAAGGAGGAGTAAGCTAATGCAGATATGGCAAAAACAAGACCTTTTAGAACAGAAGCTCCTTTAACAAGAAAATCGCAACAAAGACCTTCGCATAAAACACAACCTAACTAGGATCAAGCATACAACTACCCCATTGGTCAAATCATATTGACCAACAGAAAACCTCTATTTTCGATCCTACCTACGAGCACAAATTGAGCAACGAACACCATCACATTGCCACTTCTACATAACCTAACATAGTAGCAACTGATGAGGTCCACTGAAAGGACCGAAACTCGAGTCTTGCTTGAGAATTTACTCTCGAAATCATCATAGCAGAAACCACACTAGTAAACGAAGAACGACTTCTTACAACAAGCCCTTCAATACTCGCTGATATAGCCAACGATCCTGCAGAAGATAGCTTATTAGCTTCGGATGACGAAGACATACCGTGTGGACAAATGTCAACAGAAAGGCGCAAAAACACAAACCTTAAAGAAAATGGGGATCAGCCATTGAAAAGAAACAGAAAGACTAACAATACTGTGAGAAGAAACGGCGACCCCACAGAGGCCAAAAGACTAAACGTTAAAAAAACAAACACCAAGGATCAGAGAAAATGGCGCCAAGTCCAAATACCACGCAAAACGGGTCCACAGAAACATAGGCGTACGGGAAATTTTTTGCCAGGGGGGGCGGTAAACCATTTGCCCAAAAAAATCTCGCAAGTTGCCCAAATTTTTCCGAAAGAATCGTAAAGAAATCAGGGCCATATTGCAACAACGTAGGCCGTCCTGGGATATGAAGGTGGTTCGATACGGTTTTTCAGGGTCAGTACCAAGTCTGAGCATAAACTACGTCGCCATAAACAAACATTTGGAAAAATTGTGACCACAGTTGTATTAAGATGAAAATTTGTCATCACCAGGGTTGCAATGACATCGGAGTTGTCATAGCAACGAAATGACTCCCCCCGCTCATTACCTATTTTACTCCAGCAATGATTCTCGGCACGAGGAACCTTACAAAATCGTTCACAGGAGCTTTTTTCTCCAATACGGTCGCCTCGATGTTCGCGAAGTTTAAGCAAAACCTTAAAGGTCGGTACACACGAGGCGACATGTCGCTGCAACACGTCGCGGCGACAGATCACTCCGTGTGTACAGGTCGGGCGACTAGTTGCAGCAACAAGGTGAGGCGACACGTCGCAGCGACAAATCGCTTCGTGTGTACTGGAGAATTTTTGTGAAAATCTTTGTCTCCGCAACAGAATTTTGTCGCTGCAACAAGTCGCAAAAAATCAAATCAGACTGAATCTGTGCGACTTGTTGCGGCGACAAATTCTGTTGCAGCGACAAAGATTTTCACACAAATTCTCCAGTACACACGAAGCGATTTGTCGCTGCAACGTGTCGCCGCGACATGTTGCTGCAACTTGTCGCCTCGTGTGTACCGACCTTAAGAGCGTTATCGAGATATTTTGGAATGAAGTTTTTATTACAGTAAAAACCCGCAACTAAGAACGTAAAAATTAAGAACCTGTTAGCCTAAAATTGGTCATTTATACCCCCTATAAACAAGAACCTATTTAGCCTTAGAAATTTAAAAAAGGTTCTTATTTCTAAAATCACACTAGTACATTAGAGCTGTATTGCAAGAATCATATTTGAAGCGAAAAAAGCAGATTGCCATTGTTGTAAAAATGTTTTTTAAGGAAAAATGAGTGCAAGGTATGTAGACTTTAAAAGCATACTAAGCAATATGTAGCCTCAGCACACCATTATGCGTTGTTTTTTCTCCAGGATTAAGAACCCATTTTAAGAACCTAAATAGCCTAAAATTCTGTTAACTACCATTTATATAAGAACCTCAGGGGCGGATCCAGGATTTTTTTTAGGAGGGGGTGCACTCGTCTCTTGCTCTACTTCAACACCAATAAACCACATAGTTTTTTTTTTTTTTTGCAGAATACCAGTTATATTAGAAAACCGCAGGTCATCTCAGGGGGGGGGGGGGTGCGCACCCCCTGCACCCTCCCCCTAGATCCGCCCCTGAACCTGTTTAGGCTAACTCCTAAAAATGTAGGTTCTTAGTTGCGGGTTTTTACTGTATTAGAAATACGGTAAGAACAGGAAAATCTTGATTTTTGGCCGTTATCTGTAGAGAACGAAGCGCTTTTGACCTGCAATTTCACCTCATAGTAGTTTTAATCTTTTTAAAAACATGTGTAAAAGATCGTGGAGATAGCTCTGCTTGATTGCTAGAATCGAAAGAAGGATTTGATTAGTATGTATCGAGACACCCTTGTTAGCGGTTTTGTAAACATTTCGGTCTACTTTAACAAATTAGTGAATAATTTTTTAAACCGCTCGATAGATTTTTTAAAAGAATTAAAATTCTTCTCGTAATTCAAACTGAGAATTAGTCAGCCACTTCTTCATTTTCATACCCATTGCTAAATGCTATCTGCCATATTTTGTTCTTCGAGTAGAGATGATTCTAGAAAGTTATTCGAAAGTTTATTTTAATCAATTCACGACTGGAAATAGCCCATTCCATCTAGTGCAGTGCAGTATAGTGCCCAACACAAAAAACTGTCAATATGTAAAGTACTCATCACATGCTAGGCAACCACTGTAATGTAACTGGATTATTACGCCGACTTCAGATTAATATTCAGGTCTTTAAAATAATTAAATAAACATAGAGACGTCTTTAAAAACTGGCTTTGCCCAAATTTTCTCTCGCTGCCCAAAAAATCTGCGTTGCCCAAAATTTGGGGGGGCTGCAGCCCCCCTCGCCCCCCCGGCCCCTACGCCTATGCACAGAAACGTCATCATGATGACTCTCGTGAACAGAAAGAACACATACCTTTTAAAAAACAGCGCCTTACTACAGAAGAGCTTGAAAACACCATTAAGGACAAGATACAAAAGGCCAAAGAATCCATCGCCAAACTGAAGAAACATATTGAGAATAATACATGTCCAAAAACTTTGCGTTATAACGCAAGGGCAAACATTGCCCCGGACGAAGAATTCAAACGAGACATAAGCTGGATTAGAAAAGACGCAGAACGAAAAGTTTTAGGCGCACTCGTTAAGTTTCACGACCGTAGAGTCGAAAGAAGCAAATCTAAACTTGTAAAACTAGAGCAGGAATCACGCAAAGAAAAGAGGAAAGACATGTCAGATAAGGTACCATCTAATACTCTAGAATGCAGTCACGAACAGAAACTAGAGAATATCCAGAAGAAAATAGACGAACTCAACAAAATGAAGTATGTCTTACAAAATGCTAAAGAGAATAAACAAAGTGAATCTTATCCCAGAGTGTTTTCTGAGAATAAAGATTATCTAAAAAGGGAAAGAGGAAAGAAAAAGCGGTCATTGTCAACCAAAAAACGCAATGAACGGAGGCGAAAAATAGCGCGTGATTTAGATAAGAACATAGCAGAAGCAAGAAAGAAACATATCAAAAACCTCTCAGATTACAAAATGACACGCGATCAGATAAATGTTCTGTCAAGGGGTCTTAAATTCATCCCCACACCAGTGACAAACACAGGTCACGTTAGAGCAGAACTATTAAAAGATTTCAACGCTTTCGCTAGACGAATGCGTCTACAATATATCTTTCATGGAAAAGATAAAGAGCAACACCCCTTTCATGTAAAGTCAGACTGAGAGCCACCAGTTCAGCCATCAGTCGCACTAGAAACATACCTAGAAGAGGTTAAATTACAACTTGCTAATATAAATACAATCACGCCTAGAAACAATCTACCCAAGAGGGAACAACTTGCCATTAAACAACTGAAACAAAACTCGGACATCAACATTAAACGAGCAGATCATAAAGGCTCTTCTATTGTTGTTCTCAACAAAGAAGACAAAATAAAGAAGGTCAAATACAATTAGATGATAGAGAAAACTACAAACCCTTACAAACACCAATGGTAGTAGAAACCTCTAAAAGGGTCAAGAAATTGATAGATAAGCTTTACAAAGAGAAACATATAGACGAGATGAGAAGACGATGGCTATCCCTGACGCCAAATCCACCGCGAATACCACAATTCTACACTCTCACAAAGATTCACAAACCAACACCAGTTGGAAGACCGATCATATCAGGCTGCGAAGGCCCGACGGAAAGAAAGTGTGGAAGAGATTTATCGATGACATATTCTCATTGTGGAATGTAGACAAAGAAGAAATATACTCATTCATCGAACAAGCAAATAACCATCACCCGACCGTAAAATTTACTGCTGAAGTTTCAGAAACAGAAGCCGCCTTTCTGGATACATGTATTTACAAAGGAGAAAGATTTACGAAGGAATCAATCCTAGATGTGCGTACACACTTCAAACCGACAGAAACTTTCCAATCAATACACGTACTTCTCTTCATGTCACCCCCCAGGGGTAAAGAAAGGATTCATAAAAGGCGAGGCCTTAAGATTACTCAGAACAAACTCTTCTGAGAAAATGTTCGAAGAGAACATAACTAATTTCAAGCGAAGACTCCGTATGAGGGGTTATAGAGATAAAGTGATAGATAAACAACTATCAGAAGTCAAGCATCACGAAAGAATGTCGGCTTTGCAAAACAAAACAAAAACGCACAAGAAAATATCACCCTTCCTGACAGAGTATCGCCCCTCAGTACCGAATCGAAAAAAAATCATCATGCACAAATGGTATCTTATAGAAAACCAACCGTTGCTTAGAGAAATCTTTAAAGACCCTCCCATAATATCTTACAAAAGAGGAAAGTCAGTACAAGATATACTCGTAAGAGCTAAACTATGAAGGTAAGGTCAAAGCAACAGCAACTGAGCCAAAGATAGACGTGAATAGCCTGTCAACATTATGAACAACTCAAACTATGAAGCTTAAAGGTCAAAGATATACAACAACTTGGCCAAAGGGAGTCGTGTATGGCCTGTCAACATTATGAGTCATGTATCACGCTTCTTTGTACGTGCATTTTTTGCCGCTACTGCACGACTATGACGTGCGCTAGGAAGCGCCTACTTTCATTCAAAGCTTAAAGAAAGTATGCTAACATTTCACTAATTGAACGGGGGGAAAGTCGAAAAAGCGAGAAAGAGTTTGTAAAAGCCGCGACTTCACTTTTTGAGTGACGATTTTGTAGCAGCCGCTGCCTCCGTGTATTGTTGGTTAAGATTCCTAGGAGTACATACAGTCCTTATATTTTCAGTCAATTTCAAGAAATGTTAATAAAGGGTTAACGTCGTCCGTTTCATGCTAGGTCCATGGAGCTGACAGTTGATGATCAATAAAAGTATGCAAAGATGGGGCGGAATGCAAGTATCATACACACTTCACGTAAAGGGAAGCAAGATATTACAGATCAATATTTATTTAAGAAAAAATTACAAAAAAGAACTTTATCAATATACAGGGATGAAAACTGAGTTTGATAGGGAAGGAAACAAATTATGCATTATGCGTTAGAAAGTTAGAATTACATTTTCCGTTGAAAGATTATTACATTTTGCGTTAAAAATGTTATTACATTTTGGGGCGATTCTTAGTGCATCTTGCGTTAGTAATGCAATTTGCGGCGATTATTACATTTCGCGGCGTAGTAGTGGTGTCATGTAACAAAGTCGTAGTAGTAACAAACCATGGTGTTACAGCTTCTGGGGGCGTGACCAGAACTGATTTGACCTTTGCTCCAAGCAGGAAAATAAAAAGCGAAAATCGATACACAATGAACAGTTTGAAAAGGACACAAAAGAGTTGTAATGTTATGTGGTGATTAAAAGTGGAATAAACAACGCACGTTTAAATTTGCTTGGGCCCTTTTATTCCAAACTATCAATATTCCTGTCTTCATTTACAAAGTCTTTGAGCTAAATTACACCGGATCTTGTGCGTAAGGAAAATATAATTTTGAACATGCCAATAAGAGATTTTCACGACTTTGTAGAAAATTCCCTGACCTTGATTTTTTTTTTTTTTGCTTTACCTTGACACGTCCTTACCCGACACTCTGTATATGTTGCTACAAGCAATGAAAGTTAGATTGTTAATATTAAACATTTTGGTACAATATTTCCCCAATTATTAACAAAATAATAACACGTTTTAAAATTTCCCTGTTATTCTCGACATTATTATTATTGGCCGCTCACATGACAGACGAGCGGATGATTCGGATAAATGGCGTCAGACAAATAATTTGTCTTGATGTGAAAACGGAACGGTTACTTAAATTAAATTTGGGACTAATAATCTGTCTGACCTTAACTGTCTGCCGTTATCCGTCAAGAAGGATAGTTAACCCGCCTCTTTTGTGAAACAAAATCGAAATATAAGTGAATTACCGGAAACCTAGCTTAATATACATGGGGCCTGATATGGTAGTTCGGGGCCTGATATGGTAGGTCGGGGCCTGCCTGGGGCCTGATATGGGGGGTGTAATATGGTATGGAACGTTCCAACCTTAGTAGGAGAGATAAGCAACCAACGGACACGCAAAACACATGCACGTTTTCTGCGTTAACGCAAAATCGTTAACTAGTTTGAAAGAGCATTTTTCAAACTAGCTTTCACTTTCGTTATGCACTGTTTAATGCTTCATTGTTTTCGCTTTGTTTTCCCTGCCCCAGGTAACTACGTGTATAACAGATATAAAACCGAGAACAAGCTTAGCCTATCAAGAATCGAGTTGAAGATCAAGTTTCTCAAGACAGAAAACAAAAGATTCACCCAATACTGATTTCTTGGTAATTTTACATGCATAGACATACAGCTGTAACACAACACGGCATTGCATGTTTATTCGCACATGTGACTGGATGCTCGAAACAAGACCAATTAAAGTTATAAAGAGAATGTTTCTTCAAGGACATCTATATCAAGCTTCATTTCTTTAAGTATGGTTTCAAATGCCTACTCCAAATGTAAACACACAGTGTATATATATAACATCATGTCTATTTTGTAACGTCAAACCTGGCCATCAGCGGTAACAAACATGTCTGACCGTAACATGACCAATCTTTGGCTCTGAAATTGCGTTCGCAATCCTTGAAAACTTTCGAGAATCACAATACCTTTTATTCTACTAGGAAATATAGCGAGTTCTTTAAAGTTTGAGTTAATCTCTCGTAAAATTGGGCTTGTTTTTTTTTTCGCGATGGAATTTGATATGCGTGAACTTTTTCATTGCCTAGCACAAGTAGGTACAGTTGGGTAGGTAGGTAGGTATTAATGGTAGGAAAAAGCTTTTAATAGAGGATTTTCAAACCGACCCCCCAATTCATCCTAGCTTTTTGGAAATGACCCCCATAAATCTTATGTATTATGAAAGTGACCCCCCCCTAACCTGATTGCTGTTGAAACTACAAATCAATAATCTAGCTATTATATTGTGCCAAAGTTCAGTACATACTAAATCTACCGAGTTGTGTTTATAAGAATGGGTGTTCACTATTTATGGCTGTTACATGAAAATTTCAAGTCATGCTTGTTACTGCTTTGTACTACTTTCATGAAATTCATTACTGCACTTTTCACAAACATGTGAACTCTAAAGTTCAAAAGCCGCCTTCATGCACAATTGTGTTTTTCACTGCCTTCAATCATAATTACGATCACAAGGAACGAACCTTGAAACACAGAAACACACGAAACGGATCGAAATCCACCAATCACAAATCACAGACCATGACCTTTTGAACCCGTTGATGTAAAGTTTTGTTTCCACTAGAGGTTTGTTAAGATGATTGACGGCAGCAAAAAACGCAATCGTCAGTTGGCTTTTGAACTTTAGAAATTTGCATGTTTGTGAAAAGCGCAGTAAAATGACCTGCCAGGTACGTAACACTCACAATTGAAAATGAACCTCTCCAAAATAAATCAAGATTTTGAAAATGACCCCCCCCAGGCCCGTAACCAGGATTTTATGTGGGGGGGTGCTAACGAGGCCAAAGTGGACCCAACTACCGAAATGTATTTTTTATTTTCTGATCCGTTTATTTAGGAAAGTAGCAATACATGAGAAATTGTAACCGCAAAGTACACGGTAGGAACCGAATATTACATTTTTCGAATACAAAAGTTTGAATTAAGTTATAAAGGAGTAATTTTACGATGTAAAATGATACATCAAAATACTGCGGAACTAATCCCTCAGAATAGTCCCGCGCTCCAGCCTGCGTGGGTGTAGCAACTAAATCTCAGAGCATGATCAAGACTGGTGGACATTGTCAGCGTCTAATGGCTCTTGACGGGGTACTTTACTAACCCATGTATCGAGAGACTGGCAAGATTTAGCTGCAGCCTTCCTCTTTCTATTTTCCTGTTCTCTCGCACCCATGACGTATTACACAAAAAACTTATTTTGCATCTTCGGGCGTTCATGTGCTCATACAAACAGAGAATACTACCCGACACGTTAGCGGACGTGTCTGACAAAAATAGTGAGATCGTTCCCTTGTCATTGTCTTGCTCGTCGTAAACTCCCGTGCAAAGCGTGCACATTAATACGTAAGCTCAGACATCTGTGCACTCATTGAAATGTTCTGAATGGCTCGGCCTACTAGAGTGCAGCTGGTCTTATTTTCCCAGTGAATACACTACTGCTTTTTTCATTCTTTGATTTTGTGTAGATATCACTGTTAAGTTTGAAACTTCAGTTTAACCGACCGCACTCCTTAACTTGGATATTGAGTATCAAAATGTGGACCTTTGGGGCCTGTGGGGGGGGGGGGGGGGTGCGAACGCACCCCGTGCACCCCCCCTGGTTATGGGCCTGCCCCCAGCAAAATGGCTGGCCCTCCCTTACAAATAATAAACGACCAGCCTTACGTACCACCGTAAGCCCCTATGTACCCTGCGAGCAGAGGCTACATTTTCGCTGTGTGAGCGTGGCGTGCGAAAAGTAGCTACTTTTCGCACGCCAGCTCACACAGCGAAAATGTAGCCTCTGCTCGTAGGGTAGCCCCTATGTGGCCCTTGTGAGCTGCATTTGCATCAAGTACATGGCATCTAGTTCCAAAGGGAGGTAAATGCCTGACATTTATTTCGAAACTTTGAGTTCATGTCGTTAAGTATAGGTATTTGCTTTTGCTTCGTTTCGTTTGGTTTCGAAAATTACAGTGATAATTTGCAAACCTGACCGCGACCAAAGAAGTTATAAAACAAAATTCAGCATAAATTTTAAAATTTAACCTGTACGTGGCTTAACCCATTCGCCCCTGAACCGCCCGTAACCGCCCGTGCGGATCCAGGTCCTTTCTACCCTTTGTGACGTCATCAGTTTTAACGGTCAAGGACAACTTTCTTCGCACACGTGTGCAGAGTGAAGAGATCTTTCAAACCATACCAGAATGAGCACAATTCAGTCAAGGACACCAGAGAAAGAAGCAAAAAACCACGTGACTAGGACCTGAAAATCTCCATGAAAATGTTGTTCCATTACCCACCTACCTTTCCTTTCACCTAATCCTAAGATCCTAAAAGCTTTCCTAAAAACTCTTCCCACCAAAATGAAGCCTACTAAATGCCCAGCAAGAGAAAAAAAAAATGAGGCAAGAAAAGCGAAAAAAGAAGGGAGGAGAGAAAGCGAAAAGTAAAAGTCAACACTGCTGTGTCACTTTTAAACCGGTCGTGACTAGAATGGATACTCCAAAATCAGGTATCCGCTCGGAGACTGGAACTGAATAAAATTATTTTTCGGCAAATCGCTCCGACTTTTGAGATAAGTATACAACGACTGAAGAAGGCTAAGATGAGAATGGTTACTCCAAAATATGGATCAAAGCCTACATAGAGGTTAGTTGTTTTTCACGTTCTTTGTAAGAATTTAGTGCAAGGAGCAAACAATGTCTGTTTAATTACAGTACCACTACCGCGACAGCCGTGTAAAGCTTATTCATAGCAAAGTATCTGTTTGGATAGCTCAGAATAAGGTGGATACTTCAGAATAAGAATGGCCAAAATATGGAAGTTTTGGCCATCTGAATTATCATTACTGAACTTCCCAATATAAAAATGATTGTTACGTTTACAAAGAGGGTACAAAATAATACAGTCAACCATTGTGTAATTATGGCTCAGTTAATTCGAAGCTTGCTTATAGGTGGTTTTCACGTTACGTCATCGCCGCCATGCTGGTGGACGGTAAACAAAAGATCGCTCATTAGCTCGCTTTGTTTGTCCACCAGCATTTGTTCATTTCACCATTGTTATTTGTGTCTCCCGAGATTGCATGAAAACCACCTATAGGATTGCAGCCCGGTGTAGGGGGGGGGGGGGGGGGGGGGAGGGGTACTCGACCAATATTTGGGTGTAGGTGAGCCGCTGAGCGTTTGAAACCCATACCCTGTTTAGGATAACACCCTCAACTTTAGTACCCAGGTAGGACAACTCCCTCAGATGGGGACAAGGTTATATCAAGCACACCTGTCAACTTGTACTTATCTTATTTAGACAAGGGTGCCAAGAACAATAACATTTATATTTATTCCAGTAAATGCTTTGATGACGTACTAAATATCTGCAAACATTTGCACTAAGATGAAATCAATCATGCATGAGACACCCTGTTTATAATTAGAACAGACTCGCACAAATCATGCACACTGTTTAGGACAGACTTACAGGAAATTGTATACCCTGTTTAGGACAGACTGGTGCCAAACTATATGCCCTGTTCAGGACAGACTGGTGCCAAACTATATACCCTGTTCAGGACAGAGAGAACGCAAACGATACCCTGTCCAGCGGCACATCCCCATGGAGGTCATATAAGGGAGTACCCCCCCCCCCCAGGGATAGCAGACAGTTGTTGAATTTATGGTTATTTTTTTTTCACTTTTAAGTGGTAAGTTGCTGTTTAGTTTAGTGTGAGAAGAATGGGTACTTTATGAGATTATAAAAACCAAAGTGACCCTCACAAACTGTGGGATACTCAGGTCAACCTTTTGGTGCGCTGGGTATCTAGCACAATTAGTCAACCAGAACCCAAATCCTTTTACAGTCTTTTCTATGACCAAAAGGCCCAATGTTAGCTACTTTTGGCAAATGTAAACTATGTGATTCCAAGTTAGTCATTTTGTATTCCTGAATCTGCTGTGTGAACCTTTGTAATTTCCAGTCACATTGAAGGTGTTGAAAATGCAGCCCCTTTATTGTCCATCCTGCCATGTTGCCCCATCCACAGGTAGCCCAAACTCTGAAGGAGTTTGTTGGACTTTGAATTTATAAGAGAATGTATGACAATAAACAAAATACGTCCTAAATTCCATTTTTTGACAAAAATAGAAACGAGAATGACTTACCTTGTGTTTTTGTTTTGTTAAGCTAAAACGGCCTGGATATACCCTACTTCAATAATTATTATTTATTTATCAGTATTTTAGTTATTCATTTTGATATTAGGCAGGTAGCACAAGGAAATGATTTGGTTGTTCCTTTTTAATTTAGATGATAGATAACTTTGTAGGTGATAATTATTTGTAATCCACTAAACTGGGGGCCTTTCTCTGCTACCAAAAGAAAATCTTTAACTTTTAAAACAGAAGGGTCAAGGCTTCTTTGCTGAATCAAGGCACTGTATCATGGACGCAGTGCTTTTTAGAATTACCGCCAAAGTAGCAGCTTTATTTCCTGAAAGAATGATTATAATGGAAGCTTTATTTAATGCATGGCTAATTTCAAATTTTCAGGTGACTTTCCACCCCAGGTATAGAGGGTACATAAAAGCACATTGTGGAAGTGGAGAAAGAGTAAGAGGAAAGTAAAACAGAGGAAGGAATTATGGGAAAAGGAAGAAATGAAAAAATGGTTGTAGAATTGTAAACAAACAACTTTATTTTTATAAAAGTAATAAACAAATTTTTTTTACACATTTTATCAAATTCTTAGAGTGGTTTGTTTATGGTTTTGAGAATTTTATTAACCAAATGGTCAAGCTACCCAGACATGCAACTGAGCAGCCAACTGCTTGGCCTCAATGAAAATGGTTGTTTTTTTTCCTGTTTTCTTTTTTTCTTTTTTTCTTTTTTTTTTTTCATTTTATTTGCTATTTCTCTTGAAGCCTTCTCCAATTTTCTTCATTTCTTCATTTCTTTCTCCAACTGGTTTCTCTGTTCCTCACAAGCATTTGACTGCAACACCCTCCGGATCTCCAACTCCTCCTCCTGTTACAGCTGCAACATGGATATACCTGAATGATCATTTTTAATTCCATTTTAAATTTATGATAACCCCACCATACTGAGTGAAAAACAAAAAATAGCCCATAACCAGCTTAATGCTGAAGGTCTTGTCTCATCAGGAGCTCAGAAGGCAATCAAGGAAATAGGTAATAGGTCACAGGGAGGGGAAAGAAAACACCTTCCCCCCCCCCTCTCCCCTTGAGTGGAGGAAGGGGGAAGAAAAAGAAAAAGAATTCATCCCAGGATCAACAGGATCTATTTCCACACTTTTCAACACCATGATGGTACCACTTGGCTGAGGACTATTGTCAGAAAGTTCAGTGTGGAATAGGGTATGGAAGGCAGAGAGTTTTGGTGACAATGAGGCTCCTAGGATTTGAAAAAAAAAAACAAAACAAAATACAAGTGCAAAAAAGCAACTATAAATAATTTTGCAAAAATCCTAATGTTTAGGATAAATAATTTGAATTGATACTAGAGTTTCTAGTAAATGTAAAAAGATAGCAGGTAAACATGGGCGGGCTGGCAGAGGCCAGCAGTAGATCTAGGGGAGGTCCCCTGCCCTCCATATTCTAGATCAAATTGAGGACAACAGTGCCAAGAAAATTCTTTTCTAGATTGAGCTCCTCCGTACCTTAAGGTCTGAATGAGTGGTTCCTTCCCGCCACCTTAAGGTCTGGTGAGAATCCTCCCCCCCCCCTGCCCCACCCCTCTTCTTATCTGAAGGTTCCGATCTGCCACTGTAGGCTCCAGGTCCTATATCAGAGCTATACAGAGACACTACACTAATACAATCTGCAGGACCATTCTTTTTTAGAAACTTGAGCATATGTCTGCCTGCACTGTCTTGTAATAGTGATCACCAAGCTACAAGAAGTATGACCTGAAGTAAATTAGGGACCTGTCATTTATCAGAGGGGGGCAGGGCTGGTGCAATTCTTTTTTCCCAGGTGAATTTTTTTTATGCCTTCCCCCAATTTCCTGCTGAAAAAAATGTAACCCTCCCCCTTGTATGGCCCAAAATAGTTATGACCCTCCCCACGCTAAAAGATATGACAGGGATTATTAAAAGAGATCAACTTTTACCTTGTGATGAAGGGAGGCACCAATACGACATTCAGGAACAGGTATCTAAGATTACCTCATGCATTGAAGCAATATTGAGCACAAACAATCCTGGTGCTGCTGGAAAATTTTACACGACCGATTATGTTCTTGTCCCAGCTGATTAGTTAATACTGAGGGCGAACATTATTAAGCTCAGTGAGTTACTAGAGAACATATTAGATATGGATAAATGCATTAAAGCTCACCTTAACACCCTGTTTCACTCAAAGACTGGTAATTTTATACGAGGAGAAGAGTATTCTAAATCATTTGATGAAGCTGTTATTACAAGGCTTGATGAAGCTAAAAAAAGAGTAAACAGTGAATTGAAATATCTTAATGAGAAACTTGATCAATGCAAAGACATGTTTCGCAGTGTGTTGCTGTTGAAAAACAAATCAAGAAGGGTTGTTGGGTAGTTCAGGTTGATCATTATGAAAGTTTAAAATGCTTACTGTGCAAGGGACTTGTTTGTTAAATAATATATTATTTTTATTTGTTGATTTATTTTTATTTTAAGTGAACAGCAATGTTTGCTAAAAATGTTATGGCCCTCCCCAAAGACCAGCTTAAATTTTTGGTGACCCTCCCCTTTTTGGCTACATAAAATTTAATGACCTTCCCCCCAATTGCACCAGCCCTTCCCCCGCCTCAAAGAAATGACAGGTCCCTTATGTGTTTTTCACTTTTGTTAACACTTGGAATCAACTAACCCATAAAATTACAAGATGGTTAACTGACCTTAACTGTATTTGTACCCTCTTTGTAAACGTAACAATCATGTTTGTATTGGGAAGTTCAGTAATAATAATCCAGATGGTCAAAACTTCCATATTTTGGCCATTCTTATTCTGAAGTATCCACCTTATTCTGAGCTATCCAAACAGATACTTTGCTATGAATAAGCTTTACACGGCTGTCGCGGTAGTGGTACTGTAATTAAACAGACATTGTTTGCTCCTTGCACTAAATTCTTACAAAAAGAACGTGAAAAACAACTAACCTCTATGTAGGCTTTGATCCATATTTTGGAGTAACCATTCTCATCTTAGCCTTTTCAGTCTTTGTTTTCTTAGTCTTTCAACACAACAAGGTCGTAAAGAGTCGGAGCGGTTTGCCGAAAAATAATTTTATTCAGTTCCAGTCTCCGCGCGGATACCTGATTTTGGAGTATCCATTCTAGTCACGACCCTTTTAAACCCAAAATCGAAATTTTGCTTTCTGCGCATGCCCGAACTTCGCAAGCTGATATTTTGCATCTGGATCAGAAGGCCGCCAAGTGTACGACCTGTAAACCGGTTTGTGGTAAGTTTTAGCTCTTTATAGCACGACAGTGACCAGAAAACCACTCGACTAGCTTCAAAACGCGTTTTTCGGCAAAATCTCCAGGAGCGAATGGGTTAAGCAGAGTACCAAGCTTTTTGAAAAAAATCCACTTTTCAGCATAAAACAACCAAATCTGCCTATTTCATGTAAAATCAGGTGAAAAAGTTGGTAAAAGGCCATTTTTAGGTTTTTTGATTAAATCGAGACTTCCCGCCAAGCCCTGCTAACACTTTTCGAGAAAGCTATTGTAAGCCAGAATGTAAACAAGAAAAGTTAAAGTCGAGGTTGCCTCTAAGACAAACTAAAAATGTAAAACCCTTAAGAGGTTTATAAATCTGGCGGCCGTTTTCATAACAATGATCCAGCTTTACAGTTACACACCTTGCGGAAACGTACGAATACTCGACAAGCAACAATGACAGTCTCCACGTCCAATAACAAAATGAATAAAACCCAAACTGACCTTTACCGATCAATGTTGCTAAGGTATCGATGTAAGTTTGGCTGTTAATATAGTGTCTTGTACCCTCTCCAGATCCTCGGGATTCACCCTAGTGTACGAAAGCTTTGCCATGAAACTCAATCCGTAGGCCTCGCAGTTTTAACTCCTTATTCACTTTGAGACGAAGGGTTCCATTAATTGCCTCCCCTGGGTAAAACGTCCTTTTCCCTCCATAAAATTCAACAACGAAGTAATCAACCTTGCTCATGGTTTAACAGCTGACATTCAAACAATTTTTCACCGTAATTACATGCACTGATAAGTGTCATGATTGAATTGATCACCTACAGCCGAAGGAGGGAGGGGAGGGTTTCGAAAGATAAGCTAGTAATATGCGCAGAGGGCTAAAATGAAACCGCGTGTGAACTAAAGTCGTGCTCGATAAACCGGGGTAAGTGGATTTTGCCATCGGGCCAGCGAATCATGTTCTTTTAACAAGTTAAAACTTGTTAAAAGGTCAAGTGAAGTCTTAATTCTGCTTGTTAAACCAAGAGAGAATCTCTTGTTCGAGGATATTATAAAAACTTGAAGTCCATATGATTGGTACGATAGTCTCGATCGCTGCTAGGCTTTTCAAGCTATTGATTATATCGAGGGAGGGGTAACTAAAGCGGCTGAAGCTTGTTTTTCCAATATTATTATACACATTACACCGAAGGCTTTTCTCGAGAGCATAGTATTCAAAAATACAGTTATCTGGATGGACAGTTTTCATTGATAGTGAATTCTTTTCATCATGAGCTGATCGAGACTAATGGTAAACGCTCATGATCTTTCAAGAATTTTTAATTGGCAAAACGTAATATTTTGAACTACAATATTCAGTATAAATAATGGTATTGTTTGATTTACAATCTACATTCAAAGCAATACAGGAATTAAAAGTAAACTTTTGCGGGACACACTATAAATATTAGAAACATCAGTTTGAGTACAGTTACAGTCCAGTTTGAATATAATTATAGTAGACACTTACAGGAATCGAAAGCAAAAGGAAGGGATTTAAAAAGGATAAAACGTACGTCTTGCTGAGTTTTGCCAATGCTCTAGTCCTTAAAATTGCGATTAACGAAGCCATTTTCACTCAGCGGAAAACATTCCTTTTTGTCACAAGAATACAGTCAACTTCTCTGCAAAGTCTTATCGAGTTGAAAAGGTGCAGTTACGTAAGACACTTTTAGCGTGGTAAATGGCCCTTTACCACAGAATATTCCTGGTTAGGCCAATGACATTTCTTTTACCGTTAGAATAAATTTACAATTTTTTTTTCCACGGCCAACAATCATGGTGACAGTATGGTGAACGCTGGCTTGTGTGGCCCATCAAATGGTCCTTTAAACTTCTCTTCACATTGTCTGCTTATTCCATGAAGGTTGTATTTCGCGAGCACTGTTTCTACTTTACCGTATTTCAAATCGTCTACCAGTTTTTTAAATTTTCATACAATTTCATCATTCTACACATCAATTTTGCAGTGTGGATGCTCAAATTCGCACTATCACCAGTTAATCTACAAGCTAATTATAAACGTTCCCACTCCTGGGGTAGTACCATCGCCCGGGCTGGGGGGGGGGGGGGGGGGGAGGGGTCCTTCCTCATAAGAGGCTAATGGGGATGTGCCGCTGGATGGGGTCGCATTTTCACGACTGGGTTGACTATAATCAGGTAGCATTCTCAATAGAGTTACTAGAATGGGGTCGCAGATTTTTGGATTTTTGAGGCAAGAAAGTTCTCCATATTTTCGGTTAGCAAACGTACCAGAATGCTTGTACTGTAAGTGAAAAGTAAAGTGTTTTTCATTCAGTTCAAAAAATGGGTCAATTTATTTTATTATGACCTATTTAAAGGATTGATAAGGGAGATACATAAATAGAAAGTGACTAAGTTTGGGATCGCGAAAATTACATTTGCAAATTACATTTGCCAAAAAATGAAAAAGATGGGTCTTTAATTGACCAAAGAATAGACCATGATGGGGTAGGGGCTCTGAGAGGCCAGCGGCACATACCCAGCAAAAATTAATCCAAGTACCCCCCCCCCCCCCCGACCCCGCCCCGGGGGCACTCTCGATGGCTTTACGGTTTTTGTCGAAATCCTAAAGAAATAACTTCTTAATAAATGACATGGCTAATGTCTGCCACTTCGAAGCTAGTTGTACTTCCCTCTTAGGGATATGAAGGAGGCGGTGCAGAGGGAAATTGGTAGTTATTAACAAACGGGTACATTGGTGTAAAGCTGGTATCACCCAGAGTCTTTTTATCGCCTTCGTCATCAATTGACGCTCCACCGCTAACACACTCTGCGTACGAAGGAGGAGCTGAAATAAAAAACAAGAAATGTTTCATAAGCAAAATCTTAGGTCAAAGAGTTCTGGAGTTTTTTTCTTTCTTTTTATAAATTGACCCCGCGAAACCGGGTTCAAGCTTTTCATCCCCTTGGGCAATTTATCGGCGTGTAACCGAAAACATCAAAGTGATCATATCCCAGAGCGAACCCAACCCGCTTTGGGGACAAGGTCTAGTGTAACCACACCAAAGTCTAGTGTAACCCTACGGGTAGCTGTAATTTTTGTGGGGGTGGGTGGGTGGGCGGGTGCGATTAATTTTGGAATACTACGGTAGTCACGATACAAAATGTTTCTTACCAATATTTGGATAATTCTGCGCAGGGTCACCATACTGTGTAGCGGCTGGTGGATACGCTGATGCTGCGTCAAATCCGGCCAGTGGTGGGGCACTAGGAGTCAAACCAGCACCTGCGGGTGGGTATTGGGCTGGATGAAGGGGCGGCCGATATGGAACTGAGCCAATTGTGATAGGAATGTTTAATGTTGAGTTGAAGGCACCCTTCACTCTTACTTTCAGCTGTTGAAAGGTGGTATTAAAGAAAACTAAATAAGCAGCGAAATAGAACTGACCTACAACTGTTGGCGTTTAACTCGATTAATTTTTATATCATCCCAGTACATATCTGTGAAAGACAGTGGGGAAAATAATTTTTTATTAGCCAATCCAACTCAGCTTATTTGAGCATTTTCAGGATTCGTTTGTTAATGAATGAAACAAACCTCGGCACTTCAAGTCGTAATTGTTCCTTGTTAGCCGAGGTTTGAAGGCAAAAGAAAAATCCTCTCATTTTTTCTCGCCATGTGAGGTCTCTGTTTAAGCAGGAAAAATTATATTTTGAGTAAGAGGGGTTCTTAGCTGTACTAAAAACATTCCATCACCAGATGAATTCACCACAGATGCAAGTCCCGTCATTCAAACCAGAACACCTACGGTTGGTTTGACCTAATGGAAAATGTTGGCAAGGCAGCAAATGACAGTCGTTTAAAAAAAAACATCAGGTCTTTGAAAAAATTCAGCTAAACGGACAGATAATGGGTAAATTACCCGTAGAAAATATGATATCCTTATGCAACTGCAACTCGTCATGGTTGGGGGCAGAGAGGGGACTGGAAGTGGTACCATTGGCATGCGAGTCTCTTCCCCAGGCTTCACTCCTTCTTGAAACATGGATGCAACCTTATCTTCCCAGTGTTTTTGTTTTCCTAGAAATGAATTAAATTGATCATGGTGATGATGAAGATGAAAATCATGGAAGTAACTGCAGCCACTTCTAACCTACGCCCCTGAAACAATGGCTATGTGGCTATGGGACTCATGGCTTGTTTTTTTGGTTTGCAAAATAAGAGTTACAGCAGCGCGAAAGCTGCCTCACGGGTAAGTGGCTACACAGCTACCTGGCTATGTAGCCATGTAGCCACAAGCCACTGTTTTAGGGGTATAGCTTCAAAATGTCCGGGTGTTTGACAGTTCAGCCAAATCAGAGTATGAGGAAGATGAGAGTCAACAGGGGATCATACATGATAAGAGAGCTGGCTACCAAATAGGCCCTATTCTTGAGGTTATCTTTCTCCTATCAAATAGTGCAAGGAGATTTAATTTTATGTAACATTTTTAGTATGACTATAGCCGTTACCCTAAAATTGGTGAAATTATAAATTAAGTTAAGAACACAAATTTTTATATATTACGTTAGTTGTATGTCTTTTTTTTCTTTCAGATCTTGAGATTCTTTTTACACAAAAAGAAAGTTGAAAAGGTCATACCAAAATTTGGTGTCATGATTATGGAATATGGTACATGCAACATAATTACCGTAAAATTCCAAAAAATAAGCCCCTCCAAATATAAGCCCCCCGGGGGCTTGTACTTGGAAAATTGCCCTCAAATTACAAAGTGAAACAAAGCAAAAACGGTAAATTTACTTCCAACTATCATAAGGCTAGCCCAATAGATTTCAAAACGCAAATTTCCCTCCGTAGATCAGCCCCTCTGAATATAAGCCCCTACAAAAATAAGCCCCTCAAAAAGGGCCTTTGAAAAATATAAGCCCTGGGGCTTATTTTTGGCATTTTATGGTATATTATAAAAGGTAGCCAGCTTTCAACTCCCTCAAATAACTATGACCAGGCAGCCTTTCAGGAATTTTTTTCTTCCCCAACTAGAGGTGAAACTTTCTTGTGTATTAAGGACTTGATCAATAAGCTTATGTAAGGTCCCTACACTTAAGTGTTATCACGCATTATAATCCACCCTGACCTGACAAATAGTATCATGTGAAAGTCAACTGCCAAACGTTTTCATTTCAATGGTCACACCATAGTAAATCAAAAAGTGACTCAAACGTTATAAACTCCTTACAAATCTTGGGCAATCATTCTCGTGAAAAGGTTAATATATTTCACACCTTTATAACTACAATATTGTGCAGTTCCCACAGTGACTGCAATTCAAAACAGTTCTGACACAAACACTAAATCAAATTAAATTGGCTATTAAATAATTTGTTCTAGACTTGTTCTTAAGTGTGACGTTAGTTCTTATACCCACCACCAGAAGCAATGAAGACAGTGAGTTGAATAAGTTGTATCTCCAGCCCAATAATCTCATTTTTTGAATTATTATTAATGACTGCCGAGACACCAATAGATTCTCCTGGACAGTAACCTCCTCTGTCAGTATAGACAATAATACTGAGTGGACCAGATACACAGCACAGGCATCCCACATTACGATCCTCTTGGATCTGACAAGGTTGCTGAGGAAATAAGAGTTGAAATTAATCTACCGGTCATATTAGACTTGACTCAAGTCACTTTAGCCCTATCTAAGGCTAATTAAGTCTATTATAAAACTGCTACGATAACAGGGTTGGAAACTAAAGTTTAGGAGCACTCGCCCAGATCAGTTTTCACTTGCCCAATAGCCCCCTCCTCACTGCATGGAAGTTCACTCACCACGCCCTGAAACAGACCTTAATAAACAGAAAGGAAACAACACCATACTCAAGCAAAGTGTTGAAATTATACACTAAAAGCAGCGGCAAGATAGAACCATTACATTGATTAAGAGTCTTGTTTATGCCAAACGGCAAACGTGAATTTGTAGTGCATGACCAAGTTTTCCCACTTATGTTCAGGTTTGCACACAGCAGCAGAAATTGCAATTAATTTTCTCCAACTTTTCACAATTTTTGCTACTGTGTGCAAATTAAACTTGGGCATATCTCAGTTTTCTTCTTAATTATCGTTTACTGTTTATTACTTCTAACTCAAAAATACATAAGTTTCATGCCAGTTTTATCCATAAGAATTGTTCCAGATAGTTTTTATCTGATTATTTTCTTTTCTGAAAAATTCTCAACTTCAATCTGACGTTTGCCGCTTGCCGCAAATGTGACTCTTAATGGAGAGTTTAAGCTTCATGTATTCTGCACACAGCAAAAGGCAGATTCACATTGAGAATTGCTCAAAATAGAAAATGAGCAGATAAAAACAGCTCAAAACAATCATTATGGATAAAAAATTGCATGAAACTACTTATTTATGTGTAGAAATAATGAACAGTAAACGACAATAAGTAAAGGGGAAACTTGGTTACGTGGTACAAACTCATGTTTGCCATTTCACATAAACATGATGCTCTCTCCAATCTTCCTATTTTCCCGCATTTTGCGGTTCTGTGGACAGCGCAGTGTATTTAACGACCAGAGGCATTACTGGTACTTTGTACAAGTGTTCATCCTTCATGAAGCAATCATTGAAGCAAAGAGCATTTTGTCTGTTCACACACCCGTTTTAAAAAATACAGAAATTTCAAAAAATACAGAAATTTCAGAACATTGGTAAGCTTCTGGCTAAAGGACAGTGTAGATTATTTTCAAGTGGAAAGTGAAAAGTGACGTTAATTTCGAATTAATGTATCGTGCCAGTATGAACACCGTACTCGCCAAACCGGGCATGTAATTGTTGATTTGTGCTTGCCCGACCATTTTGGAACTTGCCTTGGTGAGCAGGCGAGTGCCAATGTCGAACCCTGCATAGTGGGCATTATTAACCCATTCGCCCCTGAACCGCCCGTGCGGATCCAGGTCCTTTCTACCCTTTGTGACGTCATCAGTTTTAACGGTCAAGGACAACTTTCTTCGCTAACTTGTGCAGAGTGAAGAGATCTTTCAAACCATACCAGAATGAGCACAATTCAGTCAAGGACACCGGAGAAAGAAGCAAAAAACCACGTAACATTGACCTGAAAATCTCCATGAAAATCTTGTTCCATTACCCACCTACCTTTCCTTTCACCTAATCCTAAGATCCTAAAAGCTTTCCTTAAAACTCTTCCCACCAAAATGAAGCCTACTAAATGCCCAGCAAGAGAAAAAAAAAATGAGGCAAGAAAAGCGAAAAAAGAAGGGAGGAGAGAAAGCGAAAAGTAGAAGTCAAGACTGCTGTGTCACTTTTAAACCCAAAAACGCAATTTTGCTTTCTGCGCATGCCCGAACTTCGTAAGCCGATATTTTGCATCTGGATCAGAAGGCCGCGAAGTGTACGACCTGTAAACCAGTTTGTGGTAAGTTTTAGCTCTTTATAGCACGACAGTGACCAGAAAACCAGTCGACTAGCTTCAAAACGCGTTTTTTGGCAAAATCTCCAGGAGCGAATGGGTTAAAGGAACTTTACTTTGCTATTTTTTGCAACCTCATGATGCTATTTAATACTCTGTTCATCTAATATACCTTCATTATACTATACCAGAAACTCATAAGAGTTTCTGACTATACAGAATAGGCTACAACTACAGCTACACCACCATGTTCATGTATACTGAACGCAATCATGTTGCAATTTATTATAACGATCAAAGATACTTGTATTTTTCAAAACCAATTTCTATTCCAAATCACATTCATTAAAATTAAGTCTACCAAAATATGTCTCTACCAGTTTTCCAAGGTCCTGTTAAAAAAGTTATGAATAACTTGGTAATTAATATTTTCAGATTTCCTCTCTGTGTATTTTCTGATACTCTTTAGAGGAAAAAGCTTTGTATGAGTAAGCACAGACCCAATATGTTGTATTTGATTTGCTAGGGAAAGATCATGATGTTAATAAAAACTTACTAAAAGCAGAGGTGTATTGATGTCCACATATTCCAACATAGTGAAGGCTGCTTTGGTCGTGATATCAAATCTCCATGGGCGGTCAACAATTCCCTTTAACCAGTAGCGAACATAGCCATACCTTCCTTCTACTGAGGTCGGCATATTGATGTTTGGGATTAGAAACTGAAATGGATAGGAGTAATCACCAGGCTGGAGAACCGGGTCATTGCCACTCTGACCTGGAGCTGCCAATCAAAGTAGATAGATAGGTACACTTGTGTAGGTAGGTATTAATGGTAATGGGAAAAGCTTAGAGGATTTTCAAACCGATCCCCCAATTCATCCTAGCTTTTTAGAAATGACCCCCATAAATCTTATGTATTGTGAAAGTCACCCCCCCCCCCCCAATATTTTCAATATTCTAGCTACATTAAATTGTACCAAAGTTCAGTAAATCTACTGAGTTGTGTTTATGAGATGGGTGTTCACTATTTAATGGCTGTGGGCTCCATTTTGCATCAAATACATTGCACCTAGACTTTCAAAAAAGTCCTTCATCGGATTTCATATGGCGCGGGACGAAGGACTTTTCATACTTGATTGGCGCCAATTTTACTGACCCAAAAACGGGTCGGTGCGCTTGGACCAATCAGAGTAGCTACCCTTGGGGATAAAGCTGTCACTCACAAGTGCTAAGCGCATTGAAACGTGACTTGAGGTTCAAATTCCCACATGGGGTCGATTGTGAAGTGGAAGGTGTTGACAGGCAAAGCACCACTCATAATATAGGCTTGTGACAGTGTGCTATGTGACCTTATAGTTTTGCTCTAATGAGGATATCTCCCAGCAATTTTGCTCTTTTATGTGAAATGATGGGAGGCTCGTTGTATACACTGTATTTCTCTCAGTAGTGGTTGATCTTGAATTAAGTGCCATTTGCTCATTAAAATGTTTTTAAGGTTCTGCAATTAGCAGCTGGTGGTGCGTGGTAATGAAAGGCAGAATTTTCTTTTGCACTTCATAATGTTCTTTTGTAAAGCTGACTTCTGCTCGGTAAATTTAACCTCAGAGGCAGTAATCGCCTCCTGTCAGAAGTGATTTTTTCTATGAGATTGTGACAGTAACCTCTAGCGCAAAGGCGTTTTTTGAAGTTGTAGATGTTTTCATAGAAGGATTTAGATGAGGAGTTAGTTCTCACGGGTATAAGGGCTTCGCCCTTTATGACACCTTTTCTGACCATATGAGGGTTACAGGAAGAGAAATGCGTGTATTGAAAAGTCTCTGTAGGTTTAAAATGTGTGTGGATGTCAAGGATTCCTTGGTTTTGAAATCTCCTTTCCCAGTATTGACTAGGGATTGAAACAAGTTTTTGTTTTTTTCCGGCCCCCTGAGGTTGTCAACTTTCACCTAAAATCATTGTCAGAGACAACTTTCGCACAAAGTAAACAAATTTGCACCTTCGATGATGGAGATACACACACATGTTCAATAGATTTAGTTGGAGTGGAATCTGCACATTCCGCCATTGAAGGCAAGGACTCGCAAAGGAAACCTGAAACCCCAAATGCAAGTCACGCCACCCCCCATTTTTGGCGCGAAATGCAAATGGAAAACCCATCAAGCGAGACAAGTCGACCTCTCCCGACTTTGTCGCTCGCGGCCAAACAAGGCTTGCTCCACTCGCCAAGAGGTCGACTTGTAGCAAGTCTAACATTGCACCTAGTTCCAAAGGGAGGTAAATGCCTGAGGTATGCCTGGACACAGTGGGCAAAGGGGGTGAAGAGTAATTTTTCTTGGAATTAACTGATGCAATATAATCAATTACTTCCAAAGTGAATACATTTCTTTTTAAATGAAGAAGGAGAACTGTGCCGAAAATGCATACTGTATCTGTAATTAGGAAAATCACCCAGCCTGGATAAGGTTCCAGCAATGTACTTGGTTTATATATCTATCGGATACTTTTATTTTCAATGTTTGTGGCACTTTCCCTAACCTGATACACACACAAACAGAGTTTTATTTCGAAACTTTGAGTTCATTTCTTTAAGTACAGGTTTTTGTTTTTGCTTCGTTTCGTTTGGTTTCGAAAATTACAGCGATAATATGCAAACCTGACCGCGATAAAAGAAGTTAAGCTTAAAACAAATTGAGCATAAATTTTAAGATTTAACCTGTGGCTTAAATCGAGACTGCACGCCATTAGCCCTGCTAACACTTTTCAAGAAAGCTAAGCCAGAATGTAAACAAGAAAAGTTAGGCGAGGTTAGTCGAGGTTGCTTCCAAAACAAACTCAAAATGTAAAAACCCTTTAATAAGAGGTTTATAAATGATTAATGCTGGCAGCCGTTTTCATAACAATGATCCATCTTGAATACTCGACAAGCAACAATGACACTCTACGCGTCCAATAACAAAATGAATAAAACCCAAACTGACCTTTACCGAACAATGTTGCTAAGGTATCGATGTAAGTTTGGCTGTTATTATAGTGTCTTGTTCTCCTGTTCTCTCCAGATCCGTGGGTTTCACTCCAGTGTACGTGAGCTTTGCCATGAAACTCAATCCGTAGGCCTCGCAGTTTTAACTCCTTATTCACTTTGAGCCGGAGGGTTCCATTAATTGCCTCCCCTGGGTAAAACGTCCTTTTCCCTCCATAAAATTCAACGACGAAGTAATCAATCTTGCCCATGGTTTAACAGCTGACATTCAATCAATTTTCAACCGTAATTACATGCATGATGAGTCTGCAGGGGAGGGTTTCGAATGATAGGCTAGTAATATGTGCAGAGGGCTAAAATGACACCGCGTGCGAACTAAAGTCGTGCCCGATAGACCGGGGTAAGTGGATTTTGCGATCGGGTCAGTGAATTATGTTCTTTTAACAAGTTAAAACTTGTAAGTGAAGTCTTAAAAATAATCGATAAAAAACAATTTATTATTAATTCTGCTTGTTCAGAGCTTATTTCCGGTTAGTTAAGATGACTCTCAGGCACCCTAACAAAAACGGCGCCTGAAAGATCCACGGAGATTTCAAACACTTGGGAGCAAAATAGCGGGCTCTTTTGATACTTAACGTGATAAATGTTTCGTTATCAGTGAGTATGTCTAAATGTCGCGGGTCGCGACTCGCGGGTAGAGGTCGCGGGTGCGGGTAAAGGTTGCGGGTGCGGGTAAGTGTCGCGGGTAAAAATAAATCACCAAATTTAACCAAAAGATAAAATAAACAACAAAACAAAAATTTCTTTTTTTAACTTTTCTAACGAAGACTAGTCAGCAGCGCAAAGGAAGACTTCTTGTAGTTGTATAGCCTGAATTTCATCCGATTACTTCGAGTCGTTATTACTCCCTCAGTAGTTGTTGAGAGGAGAAAACGACTCGAAGCAATCGGATGAATTTCAGGCTAGTAGTTGTAAGCTTTTTCGCTTATTTCCGACACGTTTCGTCTCTTACTGAGACTTCTTCAGGGAATTCATGAATACAACTAATAAAGAACTGCGTATAAAACACGTTTTCTGCGTAAGTAAAAATTTCGATAGAAGTGAATAACTTAACTATGCTGTAAACGGACGTTATAAGAAACACCTTAATACATATGTTATTGCGTGTTGTCGTATTTGGGGGCCCATGCGATCAGCGCTAATCGTATGGCCCCCAAAATGCAACGGAACTATCGACTCCATCAGTATAAAGAATCGATCGATCGAAGTAAAACTTGAAATATTCTTTCTATTTGTCACTCTGTGAAATCAGAACTATGAATGAGAGTTTTACGCACGTGCACGGGTATTGTTGCCGTGATCAAGCAGCCAGTAACGTGGGAAAAATTCGATTTACCAGGACGGCAAGTTCTTTCGTGCGACCGCGCCAAAATTGAGCACGAACGACGAATGACAACTATCGATTCATACTTTTTGCTGAGGAAGTAAGTACACGCAAGTCTCATAAAAAAAATCAAGGCTGTATTTTCGATGAGCCAAATTATGTCTTCATATATATACATAGAAAACCACTTCTTTTAAGTGGACATGTCATATAAGCTGACACTGCGGACGCTTACACTGAATAAAGAAGGGGTCAAGAAGGGGAGAGAAAACATAGGGGGTGGTCAAGAATGTGGTTCAAGAGGAGGAGAGATTGTTTTTGTCAAAGAAGTAGCCACCTTTGTAAGATCTTGCTGGAGGACTTAATCATTTCTTTTTGTTTAATTTTCAAGGGCTCGTTGTTGAAAAACAAAACAAGTTCTAATTGAAGTATTATATCGTCTTCTTAAATGTAACAGCTATTTCTAACTCTTTCATGTCTAACCTATCACAGCGCTAAACCCTGGTTTCACTTGCCATTTTCTGGTCTTGGCCGCGGGGGGGGGGAGGATTCCTGACGAAATTTTGATTTTTCCATTACTCTAAAATGAAGAGAGAAATGTTCTAGGCATGGAGGGAACATTATTTAAGGCTGACCACTCGCAACATGGTAATTATCAAAAACCAACTGGCAGATTACGCATTTATACCCCTACAATAATTTTATTTGTCTTGGGTTGCAGAAAAATGAAAAAAAAGAAGTATTAGAAAAGAAAAAAGAAGTATTAATTAAAGTAAGTTTTTCAGTCCGATGGGGTTTCGGCTGTTTAAAGCGGGCACTGAATTTTTACATACCCTTTTCAATTCACTTCGCTGCTACATATAGGTAATATAGAGGTCAGCAAAGGGCCAACTATTGACTTTTGAAAAAGTCATACAGTCTGCAAAACAGCTACATAAAATGACTACTTCAAGTTAAATTCAAGCTTTGGAGAGAACGTGAACCCGAAATACTTTTCTTTTTTCTATCAAAACTTGAACTTCCTCCCTTGCAAATCCCAAACGCAGGTATCTCGGTTACTTGGTGCAAATTTAACCAGCCAATGTAGTTTTAAGCATGTGGATTTTTCTTTAGTGACTTTTCCCTTTGTATAGCCCTTAGTTAGCTTTAAATAACTAGACTTCCTCGTTATGACCAGTGGACCAAAAAAAAAAGTATTGCAAATCTTCTTTGAAACATAATCAAATTTTCCTTTATTTTATTGATAATTTAATATTAAATTTGGTGATTTATGTTTACGCGCGACCTTTACCCGCACCCGCACCCGCGACATCTACCCGCGAGTCGCGACCCGCGACATTTAGACATACTCGTTATTAGTCCGAAACTAACTTTTTCATAAAAACTAACCGACCTAACCGCGATCTAAGAGGGTTTCTGACAGTATTTTCAGCATGTGAAAGACAATTTTCGAGTTTACCTGGCCTGTGAACTTTTTCATAGTGTTTCGCGACGCAGCTTTTGTTTTTCTAGGTTCTATTGCGTTGAGTTCTTTGTTTTCTTCTTTTTTTTACGGCACTTGTGAGTTTAACAGGTTCTTACACCGAGAATGAACCCAATTTTCCGCGAGTAGTTTCATTCCTTTGAAGTAGATCAGTTTGATTTGTCTCCTCAGTTCCCGGGTAACCGATACACCTATTTTGAAATAGCTCTTTCGAGTTTTGCCGGTCATTACGATCAAAATCTAAAACTCGCTAAAACGGCTTCAAAATGGTTCCAGAATTAAATTAAAGCAGACATTAAAACACACAATACAAACACTAGGTGAGTCAATTTTACTGATTTCAAACCTTTTACAAAGGCAGAACTTGAAACGTGCTTTGTTTATACAGTTGACTCCCGATAACTCGAACACTCGCTAACTCGAACCTCGCGCTAACCCGAACCAAAATCGATTTCTCCTGGATTTCCGTCATACATTCACTGCAATTTTACCCTCGGTAACTCGAACCATCGATAACTCGAACTTCCGCTAACTCGAACCAATTTTCGTTTCCCCTCAGGCCAATTTCCATATAATTTTACCCTCAATAACTCGAACCATGTTTTGAGCCCTTAAAAAGTTGGGAAAAAAGCCGTCTACGAACGTGCGAAACATTGAATTTTGGAGGCTGATGTTGATTGTCACAGGCTAACGTGAAGCAGCTTTTTTTCTCAAAACAGTAAAACGCATGCTCTATTTAGGCTATGTTTTGTTACGCTATGTTCTGATTTATAATCTAGAAGTATCTTCTAATTTTCACTTGACATTTCTACAACTGAATGTGATTAAAATGTTCACTGTGCTGTAAAAACTGTTTTTTACCTTACTCTCGGCTATTTTCTTCGTACTCCCGATAACTCGAACCCGATTTCCCTTGAAGGTTCAAGTTATCAGGAGTCGACTGTACATACCCTTTTTTTTCTTGTAAAACGCAAATTAATAGGAGAGAATAGACCTTACTTGATTCAAACGAAATCTAAGCTTTTGGAGCTAAAGCCAGCAATATATATATGAAGGTAATAAACTTCTGGTCCCTGCTATTAGGTGCTGTTTAGATGATACTGGAATGACTTTCATTCCGGAATGAGTTTCGTTCCAGAGTGAACCCTGACCCTGTTAACAGAGTTGCTTCTAGGAAAGATCGATCTGCTAGCATGGTAAGTTCGTACTGCATTCACATGATAAAATCGACCGGCTCAGCGTAAGGCATTTAATCGGCTCCTGTCTCACATGGTTTTCTTCCTTCAATCCGAGAAACTTGTTTTCAGTTTACGTGATATACCAGAATGAAATTTCGTACCCGAACGAGGCTGGAATTTCATTCGGATTGAAAACCGGAATGCAATCATTCCCCATTGAGTTGTACGGAACTAAATTTCGTTTTGATGCATGTAAACGAAAAAGAGAAACAATTGGAGATGAGATGAACTCGTTCCGCAATGACAGTCAATCCCGTATAATGTAAATAGCCCATAAGTAAGTTTGTGGCTTTCAGAAATCAATGCTTTGAGGCGTTCTTGGTTTGGATGATTAAGGCTCAAAAAGCTAAAAGATGTTCTCCCGATTACTAAAAACGTTTCCTTTTATGAATGTTTGGCGCAAAATTTTTGTCTCCCCTGGTCCAACGTCTTTGATTTTTGATTTATTTTTAAGTTATATACGACTTTATTGAAATAATAAATTAAATTTCTGGAACTGCATCAAACCCAGCCAAACCCTTAACTGAGCCTGTAATTACTCTAGGTGGGACAAAGTTTACAATAAACCATCACTGGAATAACTTTCCTCCTGGGCAGTAAATTTGTTCTGTTTTATATTTTTATTAACAAAAATATGATGAGTTTTTTTTTCAGACGTTGATAATCAGGGGCGGAACTAAGGGCCGTTAAGGGGAAGCTAATGCGGGGGGGGGGGGGGGGGGGAGAGATAAGGGGGACCTCGACTAGATCCCCCTGTCTGATCCAGTGCCACTTAAGGCTATGACGTCTTTTTAACGGTAGCACTTAATTGCGGCATTCCCATGCCTTTGTCGAAATGCACTGTATCATATCGCCGGGTCTGCCCACTGACGCTTTCTGCGTAGGATGGTGGTGCTGCAAGAAGAAATGGAATGATTGTTTTTAATCAGAAAATCTACTCCACGTAATTAATAGAGGATGTAAATAAGGAACGGCAAACCATTCCATCACAAAAAAAAACATAAATTTAAGCTACTGTCCGTTTTACAAATCCTGTAGAGTTAAAGTAATCTTGAATTTGAAAGATATGCTTGTCACACGAACTTGGGATGGAGAGGAAAAAGGGGTTGGGTTCGCGAACATTTGAATCCAAGACAGCCCCATAACACTGCTATGGTGTTTTTGCGGAAGAACACAACTTGTAAAAAAAACTATCAAATAACTCAAAATCCGAACTAATTAGCTTTTTTCTTCTTGGTGATATTTTTTACAGAATAACTTTAGTCAGTCTTAAGGATTCTTGCACAAGTCGAATCAGTCAGTTTAACAGGCTAATAATACAATGCAACGGTTGTATAAAATTGCAGGGATCCAGCCTTTCCACTCATTTATTTCATTTAAAGTTCTTTATCAGGGCAGTTCCTCACAAATGCCTCCCAAATCTGGACTATATTTTCATTAACCCATCGCGACAGGACAATTAAGTTTAGTTTAGCTGCTTTGGTGTTTCATTCTTTGGTCTTTTCCATCTTTTACAGTTTTTAGAAGTTTTAGTCGTCTTTTGGCAACTTTCGTAACGTCTTCGGTAATGCTCGGAACTCCTTGCACATTTTCGGATAGCCTGCGCGCAGACGAAACTAAACTCTGGTTAGTACCTCTGGAGTTAACCAGAGTTTAGTTTCGTCTGCGCGCAGGCTAATTTTTGGAAAGCCCAGGCAATGTGTAATGAAAGCAAACATCTCCCGGGAAAAGTTGGCCGGTAAATGAAAAACTACCCTTCCTGACACCGTACCCAGCTTGAGACTTATACGTATCCAGCGAGAATTGAAGGACACGGATTTTGGACGTTTAGAACTATACAAATTTGGTGACGCTCTTTACACTCGTATATTTCTCTCATTTCAAACTCTCTATTTTGTCCTCGAGCATGTTGCGGTTCAAATGTATACTTGGTTTGAATTATGATATTTTCCTTTCTTTTAGGGTAAAAGTTATGTAGGATAATAAATTTAAAACAACAGAAAACAAAATTTCAACCAAGGATAAAATCGAATGACAACGTGCTTGCGCTAAAGCGCTAAACCTGAACAAACTAGCTGCGCATGCGTACCTTCATTTGGATACGGTGAGATGCCTTCCGTATCCTCCATGGATGTGGAGGCCAGGCCCATGAAGGTGACGGTCGGAGAGGTCTTTCCCTTTACTGATGACTGACGTACGGAACCAATCGTGATTGGAATGTGTACACGAAAATTTACGGTTCCACGCAATAGAAGAGTAAACTAGAGAAAAGAAAGGAATACTGTCATGTAAATACTTGACCATTTGAGCATAACTTCCAAACTGGTTACCTTTGTCAGTGTTTCTGGCTAGACTTGCATGACGTCTTGTTGTATGTAGTGAGTGGGAAAAATGATGTTATTATATGAGGTAATATTTTAAAAATCTCTTCAGCATGGCATTGCCGATCATTAGAACGAGGCGTTTTAATATTTGTCATTGGCTGGCTTGTGTGATTACCCGTAAGGCTAATATGCATGTGAATGTAGGTCCTAATACCTCATTTAAAACCCCGAGTTGGGGAAATGAACATTTTTTTAGTCAGTCGTGGCGTACGTGTGATGTCATTCAATGACTTACAGAATACAGACTAAATTGCTTGAGACTAGTTAATTTTTAATTCGCATTTTTTTAGGAGACAGGTGGCGGCCGAGTTTTGGATTTCATCGAAAATCATAGCATTGCCAGATACTTCCAGGCCGATTTGGAACCTTCAATACGAGCCAGTGATTGAGCGCGAAAATTTAGTGCTACTTCAGTTCATCTTCTGACATTAAGCCAGTTGCCGCCCCCCACCCGCCCCCCCTTGCATTCTCTTGAGGACGATGTGTTGACATTTCGGAAAACCTTGAAAGGCTAAGGAAAAAAGGTACGTTCTGGAATCGCCTCTACTAGTCTGCTCCAGGTTCAGAGATAGTCGGGTCCGCGAAATTGAGAAAGCGCGAACATGAAAGCGTCATCCCCACTATCTGAGGGCCATGCCATGGTTTTCCCTTTGTGTTAAGATTCCAGAGAAGTAAAAACAGAAATTGATTGAAGAATACTCATAAAACTGACCTTTACTTGATAAGATATCTTTATACACCTACAACTCTTCATAGACGGTGTTGTAGATGGGATAAGCACAGGTACCATTTCAAAAAAGTCATTTGGCGCTCCTTCCGGATTTGAAGCTTTTCCAGCTTTTGTGACAGTTGCAAGAATATCCGTTGTTAACATCTTTTTTCCTCAATTTTTTAAAAAATATATCATCAAAAGTTATAAAAAGTCCGCCCAAAATGACCTCAGGAAAGAAATGAAGACCAGAAAGAATTGTCTGATCTGTTGTAAACAAGCGCGCGCTGATGATCGAAAAAAATAACTAGACTGCAAAGACCTCAGATAAGGCTCCTGCAAATCACTGCTGGGATTTTGGAGCTTCTGGAATGCTTTATAATTCTAGATCAAAAGGGCAGGATTCAACACATATACCTGATCAAACAAGCATTATTTCCTGGTAGTAATTCCTCATTCCGTACAAGATTAGACTTTGAATTAAACTTAGAATTAAACGAGCTATTCGCGTTTTTTACGCATCTTCAAACTTTCCCCGTGTGAACAATGAACTTACGGCAAGAGAGAATAATTATTTCCCTCTTGCTTACGGATCTTGTTTTTGGGTTCAGTCTCTCGTTTCACGACATTTTCTATAATTTTGTATCACTGACAGGAAATAACCATGGAAAAACTAAACCCACGGCTTTTATAGCATTAATTTCTTCAAAAAATCAACATGATTACTTGGAGGCTATAGTCTTTGGCACCTGTTGTCAACATGGGCTTTTGTTTACCTCCTTGCGACACATAAATAGTGTCCTGAATCAATTCCACCTCCACTCCAAGAATCCTGTAAGGAGTTTGGTTGTTGGCGTACACTGTAATTGTCATTAGTTCTCCTACACAGTAACCAATTCTGTCTGTCCGAACAGTTACATTCAAAGGGCCAGACCTACAGCACGGGCACCCCATGTTTTTATCTTCCTGGACCTGCGAAGGACGCTAAACAAATGCAAGAAGCAAATTAAGTTAGTTCATTCCTTCATCTGAATAAGACCCGCCATCCGAATTATACTGATTACAAAAAGGTGGCTTTGGCAGGAAGAAAAGATCATAATGCGAGAGAGTTGAAAAGGCGAGAAGAGTACTGAAAACTCGGATGTAGGTATAAACCGACAACCATAACGGTTGCAAACCGGCAATGACGGTAGGGGATGGGGGGGGGGGGGGGGGAGGAAATGAAAAAGAGTCCAGAAATACCCATATTCCTACTCAGTTTCTGTCTCTGACTCTCCCAGGCTTCTCTTATTACCTTTCCCAACACTTACCAGCAACGGAGGTTGCAAGAAAGGGGGCTCTGCACACCCTGCACTGGGGATGCTCGCGAAAGGGAGTGGTTGCTTGGGTTGGGAGGAGGAATGAAAGATGTGGACATCGAGAACACAAACGAGCAACTGCAACGTAAAAATTCAGAATTTTCAGCCTCGATCCCGCGGATTTAAAATGGGACGGGTGAATCCTCCTTTTTTCTGAGAGAAATACCCTGGGGTTAAGGTGGTAGGTTCCAACATGAAACTGGCAACTCCAAGTAAGACAGCACTATTATTACCCCCAACTGACCATCCTATCCTACCCACGCATTCTCTGCTTGAAAGTCAAACTTCATGCCAACACAAAAGGTAATTCAACTCACGTGATTCGGTGCTATCAGTTAAGTGTGTGTGAATTTAAATAATGGACGTAAATGACGCTTTATGAAATGCTGCCAAGTAGATTTTTATGGGGCTATTTCCTTTTGATACAGATTTGCATTTTTGCTCTGGGCTTTGATTTCCGAGCAATTAACAGAAAGTTATTGCCTTACCCGGAATTCCGGCTGATTTACGTCAACTTTCTCTGTCACAGTGAAAGCCTCTACGACTGTCTTGTCCTCCTTCCATGGCCGATCGAGGATGGCTTTCAACCAGTATTTCACATGACCATGTTTCCCCTCATAAGTGGAAGGCAGATTCTCCTCCGGAATTCGAAACTCAAAGGGGAATGAGTGTTCACCAGCCGAGAGGACAGGATTAGGGCCGGGCTGTCCAGGCGCTGCAAAGAAGTTTAAAATTTTATCAATTCACATCATCTTTATTCTATGTTTCGTTCCTTTTACCGGTTAAGGTGTAGTTTACAAGAGAACCCATTGTTTTAGAGTCTGAAAACAATAACTACACTTAATGTAGTTATATCTAATTGTAAATTACACTTGTAAAAGTTTTATTAAATTGACCCCTGCAGGTCCCAATGTTGGGTCTTCATAGCTCAGTTGGTAGAGCACTGCAGCGGTAACGCAGAGGCCAAGTATTCGAATGCCGTTGAAGTCCCGAAGTCCCGATAGTCTCGATCGCTGCTAGGCTTTTCAAGCTATGGATTATATCGAGGGAGGGGTGAGAGGCTGCAATCCCGTACGGTAGAACCTCTCGTAAGCGACCACTCAAAATGCCAACGAGAATCAGACCACAATCGGCGACAAAATTGTTGAAACATAGTACCCAAATAAGGAAACCTCAAAGAACAAAAGAATCCACACTCCTCCCCTGTCCCCTCCATTCAAAGTTAGGGCGTTTGCTGTTTTCTTGAGGTAGCTCGTACAGCGGCACAACATTGCATAGAGCGGATGGTGGAGAAAAAGCTATATTTTCCTCTTCTGAAGTCAGGCGAACGTCAAAAATCCCCTTTAGGGCGAAGTGGCAGTGTTCCGTATACTCTAAAGTTGACAAATACTAACAAATAACGGGCCGGAGTGTCCAACCGAATAGGGAATGTTTTTAAAGTAGTAGTCAGCGATCGAGGAAAATCGAAGCTTGTTTTCCCAATATTATTATACACATTTGTATTTGTATTTTATTTTTTACTCTATCCTATAACACATTAGTTGTACAATAATACAATAGTTGTACAATATTAATAATACATTAGTTGTACAATATCAATTAGCCACTCCAGAAAATACCATAACATACCATAATGCTTTTTGATTGTCGCCCCAAAGTTTTTGCATAAGCATTGTCTTCAGTTTCTCTTGGGAGTTAAAATGGCCCCAAGAGAAACTGAAAACAATGCTTATGCAAAATTTTGGGGTGACAAACAAAGAACATTATGGTATGTTATGGTATTTCTGGAGTGGTCAATTGGTACAAAGTTGCTTAAACTACGTGTACATAATAATGATAATAAAAGAAGAAAATTAGAATGGAGAAGGGCACATTATAGTAAAACTAATCATGGCCCTTTAACAAGATTGACTTTATTCTTTTGTAGTTTTGTTATTCATTAAAACACAAACACTCATCCTCCAATTTGCCAACTCTGGTCATGGCCACGTGGACTTCGCCGTTTAGAGTATCGAACTTTAGGTTAAGCGACTCTGTAGTTCTTTCGAGTTTTTGTTCGAAAGTTTTCAAGTCTTCTTTGAATTTTGCTTGATTGTTCTTTATGGTTTCGACATCCTGTCCAATCGTTTCCAGGCAGTCCTTCACATACGATTCAAAACTATCGTCATTCACGTCTTGCTTCTTTCCTTTCTTTGACATGTTCAAATAAAAGACAACAGGAACTCTTACACAGGAACTCTTACACGAAAAAAAAAAACTAAAGTATTTAAAGACACAAAAGACACAAAAAGGCAACGCAAACTACAGCTTCAAAAAACGTGGCCATCATCATCGCTGACCGCTGACACATACACGTTTCACTGAAGGCCTTCCAATTTATTGTACTTAGCAGCCGAAGTAGTGGGATTGAACTTGGAGGGGGTCCGTTTGAAGCGACGACCGGAAAAACTTCTGCGTTCGCGCGTGGTCTAGGGTCTTGAGCACATGTTAGGAGCCAGTATGACCACAGGACTCTCAAACGTATTGCTACTGGATTTTTATGAATGCAAATGTGTAAAAAACACCAATTCACAATGAGAGCGGAAGAAATATTAAGTAATTTTATGTCGGTTCTGATCATTGCTCAGTGTTGGAATTTGACGTTTGAGCTTTAATGTAGATTTTTCGAAACTAAGGTTTTTTGCGAGTTCTAAAAAAGTCAAAGGTACTTGTTTCATACCTTCAATATAGTCTAAATTCTCAGCACGATAAATATGCAACCCTTACCTTTGCCAAAAGCTGTTGCTGCAATGTTTAAGTACTGCTCATAGTTTGTATAGTCCCGCATGAGGCCCGGTCGCTTTGACCACCTGCTCGGTCTCGCTGCCTCTGACCAGTAGACCTTAGCTTCCCCGTAAAATTCAACACGAATTTCGCGCAAAGTTAATTCCTCGTTTGTTTTAAGAAAAACATCGCCGTAAATAACTTCGCCTGGATAATAGCGTCCGTTGCCGTAAATTTCAACTGCAAACAATTCAATTGTTTCCATATTTCCAGTTGAAGTTACATTGTCTGCATTCTACATGGATAACGCCTCGATCTTCAGTTGTGTGGTAGTCAGTAATTTTTCAAACCCGCACCGAAAGGTAGCACAAACATAAACACTTTAACAGCTTGCGAGCAGAGAAACTACTCCCGCATGATATAATTTGCATATTTAAATTTTTTAAAAGGCGCATATTTGCAAGAGGATTGGGGAGTCAAGCAACCATGAAGGATCTCGTGACCGGGTTTGATTAATATATAGTTTTCGTCATTTAACAATAAATATGAAAGAAATGTTTTTATTACGAGCCCAATCCGAAAATAGTTTTGGCTGATCGAGTCGGCTTTGAAATAAAACTACATAAAAAAACTGGCAGGCGAAAAAACTACAAAATTAAAACTAAGGTGACCATCGGCTGTCACATCAGGTAACATAACCATTCAGGAACTTAAGATAATTATTGACTGCACATTGACAGTACAACAACAACAACAAAAAACGACAGTGATGCATATATATGCATTTACTTGGAAATCTGAGAAAAACAGCGAGGGATTCTTTGAATTTCTAGTCTTAGCATCTCTTTTATGGAAGTAAAGGTTTCATATCTATTATTTCATTTCTTCACATTATTAGGCCATTTCCGAGTTTCCCCGGGGCCTCTGTCTCAAAACGAGGGTAGGTGCTCAGCCTTTGATACGGAAATCATCAGTTCATTCTCATGCAAATAAAACTCATTTCACAAGAAAAGTTGTGTACCTAGCCTCATCTTGAACGTGAGGGTTTTTGGAACTTGGAAGTGACCTATTAGCTACATACATGTACAACGCTTCATTCCATGAACAGAATGACTCAGGCCCCGCCCAGACGGGCAGGCTGAAACCGCATAATAATTGCATTCGAAAATATATCCTGTTTCAGTCGACAACACGAATTCGCAAATCCATCGGAAAGAGAAAAAAGACTCTTTTCCTAAGGTGGGGTGTCACCCACGCTTGTCTGTTTCCTCGGGCTTATTAATTAATATTATTACTGAGGTCTAACGTACTTTGGCAATACTGTCTTTTAATATCATAGCAACCTCTGAAACATGTTCTGATAATGAAATAATTTCTATTATGACCCTAAAATATCACTTGGCTTTTGAAATTTCGTCTCACGAAATCATTAGCTTTTAAAATTTTTTGCAATAATCTTCTAATAAAAATTCGGTCACAGTGACATCTGTACGAGAGAATGGATGATCTTCGCTGTTCACTTTAGAGTCAGAGATAGCAGAGGAAAACAAACAAGTCATAGAGCTATTCGGCCAACTCAGTGTTGTACCCAATTCAAATCTCCCGAGGTTAAGATTCTTTGTGTATTGTATTTGCATTATAACGTGGCATTCACATTTAAATGATATGGAAATTCCTGAAACAAAACGTTTTTTTCCCAAAGGGTTTGAATTGGGTACAACATTGAGTCAGCCGAATAGGTCTATTGTAAGAGTTTTCACGGTTTGCAGGACTTTGCGATACAACGGGCCAATTTTATGGTTGGACCCGGAACTAATAATTGCAACAGAAGCCTTCTCTTCGCCAGTCATTTAGGATTAGAGTATAGATAAACATACTAAAAGTTCCATAAGATTCGAACGTGGGAACATTGTAAAATTTAACCTCATTTAGGGCCTGTTTACAAGGAGGTGAGGGACCCCAGGTAGGTGAGGTAACTCGCTTAGGTGGGGTAACCCGCCTGTCCATATAATCTCTCATTTTAATTTGATCACGTTTACATGATACGTGGGGTGACCCGCCAAGGCGGGTAGCCCGGTCTACCAGACCGGGTTACCCTCTCAGCCGGGGTCAAATTTTGCCATGTAAACGTTTCAAGGTGGGGTAACCCGCCTGGCCGGGGTCGGATTCGTGATACATCAAATTCTTGCAAATTTCACTTTGGCGGTGGCTTTGCATCATTATTAAAGTTAACAATAGAAAGCCATTGTACTGAAGGTTGCAGCAAGAGCAACAAGGGAGTGTAGAAGTGCATTAATCGCCAAAACACGTGGTTTGCCAGCATTTTTCTTGTTTACGTGCTTAGCGACCATTCAATAATCTTGAGAAAGTGCACCCCGGGATGGTGGGGTTGTAAGATTGCATATAAAGGAGGGTTATTTTTTTACCCCACATAAGCAGGTTACCTCACCTACCTGGGGTCCCCCACCTCCATGTAAACAGGCCCTTATTAGGGGTATTTTTGGTCCCCTAGGACCTGGGGCCCGTTTCTGAAAATAATACAATGAACCTATCAGTTAACGAAGCAAAATTGGCTGCTTTGTGAGCTAGGAACTGTGCTACTATTCAACAGGTTTTGATTTTAAAATCTGCCTTCGGGCCCGAAAAGTTCCCGGGTCTCTCGCGAAACGAGCCCCTGGTCCCTGATTTCTTCCTCCCGATCTGTAGCTTCAACAGGATTTAGGCTACGGAAATAAAAATCAGGGAGTCAGAATAATTTGAGCTCTGACTTGTAAAAACTACTGAATCCTAGGAAAAATTAAAATAATCTAACCTGCGAGTCACATCTCAAGTCCTTTTTTGGAGAGAGTTTACAAATAGAACCACGTGGAAATGGATGACAAAACCGGACCACAGTGACAAATTCTGGATTACTTGAGATTCTCAAGCTTACCAGAACGCGCCGCTGAACTAAATGGACCATTGTGCTTTTCTCTTCATTCTTCTTTTCCACACAAACGGTAAGCAAACTTGATTTATAGTTTCTTCAGTTATCTAAAATTTGTTATTCAAACCAACACACAATGCAGGGAAAACAGTTCCGCGAAAACAGCAACACGCTGTCATTGTAAATCTACACGCGACGCGCTACGATGATCGTTGAATGGGCCCCATTATTTAATATTTCCCAGGTAGATAACCCATTAAGGTATAAATACATTAAAGTAACTTCCATATTTTCCCTAAGCTTATCGTTTTACAATTTCAGTACGAGCGTTAAAAAAGGTCTTTTGACAAGCCCCTTTCCATGCTGTAACAAGCAGGGGTCTCGGATCCTCTCAGTTAAACCCTTTTTAAGCAAATTCCCCCGCTGGGACTTTTGATACGTTATCAATTAAGGCTAGTAAGTCTAAAACAGTTGGTATGTCTTCTGTTGCGGTTGGTTCTAGGTTAACCTACTTTTTTTCCACAAAATGATGGACTAAATCGGTTCCATTGCGAAATTAAAACTGTTGGCACTTTACAGTTAAATAGTCCAGTTTTACACAAGTAGATCATTCTACACAGTTCTTTTTGCAGTATGGGTGCATGTTCAAATTAAATCTCCCGGCACAGTAAATCGAACCCAATCGAACTAAATTTCAATCGAACTCAATCGAACTCAATCGGTGGATTGAGTTCGATTGAGTTCGGCAATCGAACTCACCGAAAAGAAAAAAAATCAATCGAACCCAATCGAACGTTTGATTTTCGAACTCGTGATTTATGTAAAACAGACGTTGAAAATCCATTAGCAGATCTTAGAAGCTCGAGTTACTTCAGCCCTGAGTGTAGCGCACGTGTTTTTCGTAAACGAAGAAATTCCGCAGAAATGGCTTCAGATGCGTTGTGGATCGTAAGCTTCAAATGTATAGTCAAAGGCTACCAGAATGCCGCTTTGACGTCAAGGATGGCGAAGTTTTAAGGGTTTGTTCTGTTCTGTTCTCTTAACTGCCGTGGACAGTTTATAAATGGGGTTTGTGTTATCGAGTAAATAGTAAAAAAAGCGCAAGAAAAACTTGCTTTGACGGGCTTGCTTTGGGCTTGCTTTGTATAGGTTCACCAGAGCCAATCGAACGAAATCCATTTAATTGTGTTCGATTGAGTTAGGTTTCCGAACTCAATCGAACACAATCAGACGGATTGAGTTCGATTCAGTTCGATTTGTTCGATTGAATTCGATTTGTTCGGAAATCGAACTCACTGAAAGTGTGGTGTTCGATTTCGTTCGATTGCCGAACTCAATCGAACTCAATCCACGGATTGAGTTCGATTGAGTTCGATTGAGTTCGATTT
This sequence comes from Porites cylindrica, assembly GCA_964035525.1. Classification (NCBI taxonomy): domain Eukaryota; kingdom Metazoa; phylum Cnidaria; class Anthozoa; order Scleractinia; family Poritidae; genus Porites; species Porites cylindrica. The sequence goes on from OZ037776.1 coordinate 54,646,081, forward strand.
TCGAACGTTCGATTTACTATGCCGGGTAAATCTGCATGCTAATTATAAAAGCGCCCACTCCTGCGATAGCCTGCTGTTGACCTTATTAATAAATAACATGGCTTGCGGCTGCTAACTCGAAGCTGGTTGTACTTTCCTCTTAGAGAAATGAAGGAGGCGGTGCAGAGGGAAATTGGTAGTTATTAACAAACGGGTACATCGGTGTAAAGCTGGTATCACCAAGGGTCTTTGTATCGCCTTCATCAACGATAGACGCTCCACCGCTAACACACTCTGCGTACGAAGGAGGAGCTGAAATCAAAAACAAGAAATGTTGCATTTAGCCAAGGCAACTCGTAGTCACAGAGTTCTGGAGCCGGTTTTTTTCCTTTTGTATTTAGTAGGCTGATTTGACGACCATTATAACTATTGCGAACACGGTATACTGAAAAAAAATCATTAAAACAAGTATTCTTATTCGTAGTTGCAAATGTTTCAGTATACTCAGACCAGCTTTTCTATATTTCTTAATACATTATGCAAGATATAGTTTAACTTAACCATTCGAGATCGACTACGAATCCACAAACAGTCTACCAGGGCCGTCTACTTAGTTTCCCCAAACTGCTTATCGTTGACCACTTGCTGTGCATTTGCACTTTGTCTACCCACACAATAGCTAGGCGTGTCAGTTTTCCAGATCGAATTAGTATCATTAAGTGTTGGCATTTTTTTTAACAAAACAGCAAATTCACCCGTGAATGCAGAATCACTCAGGCTGTCCCTTGTTTCTGCAGCGACAGCGGGAAAGAAGTCTGCGTTAGGGGGTAGGGGCATCAAATATAATGCTGCATTTTACTGTAGTTGACTGGTTATTTTCGGAGGGCCGCTTTTTTCGCGGGGGAGTGGAGGGGGGGGGGGGGGGGCGTTACTTTCCTGGCTCAATAGGTGGAGAATAAAGTAATGCTACTTCCGGGTAGCTGTTATTTTCAAGGAGGGGGTGGGGGGTTGGGGCATTACTTTCGGAATTGTACGGTAAACAAGATACAGAGTTTTCCTAACCAATATTTGGGTACGTCTGTGCATGGCCACCATACTGTGTAGCGGCTGGTGTATAAGCTGATGCTCGTTCAAATTCTGCCAGCGGTGGAGCACTAGGAGTTGTCAAAGCGGCACCTGGAGGCGGGAACTGGGCTGGAGGAGGAGGCCGATACGGAACTGAGCCGATGGTGATGGGAATTTTTGGAATGTGTAATGCTGAGATGAAGGCTGCATCCACTTTAACTTTCAGCTATTGTAAGATGGCAAGAAAACTGAATAAGCCACAGGACCGAATTGATCTACAACTGTTGGCGTTGAACTCGATTTTATATCACATTTAAACGAGAGTCTAAGTTATACCAACCCAACACCCTTCTCAGTAGATGTGTGAGAAAGACAGTGGGAAGAATAATTACTTATTGGTCATTCCAAGTCATCTTATTTGAGCATCTTCAGGGTTCGTTTGCCAATGAAAATGAAGGTTTTTAAGAGGTAAGTGAAGCAAACCTCGGCAGTGAAAATCATTTGTTCCTTGCTAGCCAAGGTCTCTCAGGGTAAAAGAAACTCTTCTTCCTCTCATTTTTTCTTCGCGATGAGAGGCCACAGCTTGCAAGGAAAATTATAGCTTGGGCAAGTGAGGTTCTTAACTGTACTACGAATATTTCATCGGTCACCTCAGATTTAAGTACTGTCATTATGGCACTGGTAGCAAATGACAGTCGTCAAAACACATCAGGCATGTTAAACAAATCAACTAAATGGACAGAAAATGAGTAAATTACCGTTAAAAAATATGATACTTTTATGAAACTGCAACTGCAACCCATCGTGGTTGGGGGCAGAGAGGGGACTGGAAGTGGTACTATTATGCAAGTCTCTTCCCCAGGTTTCACTCCTTCTTGAGACGTGGTCTCGACAACCATGTCTTTCCGTTGTATTTGTTTTCCTAGAAATAAAATTAAAATAACGATGGTCATGACGAAAATAAAGATCATTATGATGATGAAGATGAGAGTCAACAAGGGATCATACATGAAAAGGAACCGGTCATCATTTATCGCTTGGCGGGGCACGGGAAGGATTTTAGGGGGGATCATTTGATTTTTGGGAGACCAAAAGGGGGGATCAGTCGTAACTGAGAACCCAAAAGGGGGGAAGGCTGAAAACTTTGGAAGGATTCATAAGAAGGGGGACCACTAAAATGTACTTGGAAAATGAAGACTTGGGTGGGGGGGGGGGGGGGGGGTATGGCGAAAGTCATCAAAAGTTATTAGGGGGGATCACTTCAGTGAAGTAACATTCAAAGGGGGAATCGACTAAATTTCACCTTGTTTAGTCCCGAATCCTCCGCTCCCCCTCCCCCCAGGCGATAAATAATGACCGGTTCCTAAGAGAGCTAAAGCTACCACATAGGCCCTATTCCTGAGGTTAGCCTTCTCCGGTCATTTTCAGTAACAGGCCAAATGATATAAGGAGACTCAATTTCTAATAGCTTTTTGACTTTCACAGCAATTACCCTAAATTTTGTTAAATTAATTGAGTTTACTACTTTAAATTTGTATGTCTGCTGCTCGCTACGCTCGCAGCAGACCTATTTCACTCAGATGCCAGGTGAGTTTGATTCTCGACGTTCAGCTAGTTAGTAGCTCACTTTGCCTTGCTTTCGTGTGGATCAGCAACACAACTGACCTTTGCAACATTGGCTCAAGCACGTGCTTTCTCTTCAGCGTCCTTTTGCCCATTTCACAACCCACTAGAGTGACTTGACAGTTCGTGTTGGAAACCTTCTGTGTTTGGGAAGTATAGTTTGTACTGCTTTACGCTCCCGGGAAACTTAAGGAGTTGTTCGGTTTTTTTCAGCGTATCATTGTTCATTGTATCAAGTATCATTGATTTAAAAACGTTGTTGATGCGAAAGGAGAGACAGAAAGTGACCTACAGACCGAATCACGAGTTGAGCCGATTTTCTCTGATCTATGACAAACAAACTGAACTGAGCGAATCTGCTGGCAACC